>WWET01000315.1:419123-432726 GCA_011038615.1 Limnodynastes dumerilii
ATATAAAGTAAAAGGCAGAGAACAGAAACAAAAATCTGTATAATGCTAGGTTTAATGTATTTTTATTAATTTGGTAAATCAGAAACCATTGCTGTAAGACAAAGGTGATAAAGCAGCTGTTAGTGGAAAAGTATAAGTTTCAGCTGCAGACTTGCACCTATATCCCTGTCAACAGTGACCGCACAGCATGATATGTCACATTGACTTTGTGTAAAGAAAGAAAAGTGCTATGTGGAGTATAAAAACCAATAAAGGAGGTAATACCTATGGTGCAGGTGGCAAAAAATGTATACATTTTAAGGTAGTAAGGAAGTGAAAGACAGTGCACTGGATGCAGACTTCCAATTTCAATGTGCGCAAATCTGTAAATATCATGTGTTTTGATCTATAACAGGTTCACTGTATCTCCTCCTACACCAAACTTCCAAAAGCCATACCCGACTTTAATTCTTCTGATTTGCATGAAAGTAAAAGGAGGACAGTAGGAATCAGTACACAGTTTATTGGACTGCATTCCGATTGGGTAGCACAGACACGTGCGTACTGCAAAAAATTAAAATCCGATCTAGACACGTGGCAATTAAGGGCAAATTGGAAGTATAGACCTGGTACAGTGTTTTTTTATGTATACATATAGGCAGTCCTGAAATATATTAGCAACATCAGCTCAACCTCATAATATACAGGTCTCCCAGAGGGAAGAAAAGAAAAGTTGGCAACTTTCCTAATATTGTTCATGAATCCTCCATCTTTCAAATATGTATTACATTTCATTATTTTAATTGTAGATTTGTCCATTAGATAATTGGGTTGTTACAAGTAATATTCACAGAGTTGTGAATGACCCAAAAATCTAATTGAGTGACAAGAAAAATACGGTGATACATCATTAGTAGTGCTTTAAAATATGAAATCTTTAAAATTATTCCGGGCTATTTAACATGACTATTATACAATGGATGCCTGATACTGAAATTACCACACTCTTATCATTTGTTGATATGATATATTTAGTTTATTGTTTGTGTCTGGCTTTATGCCAACAAGCATATTCAGAATACAGCTTATACTAATAATTAGTATATATTACAGAACATATGTTTATTTTTTCATGTATATTTGCTACAGGAGCAATGTCATTAAATGTAGAGGCCTTAAGATGTATGTGTTTCTGGAACATGGATACCAGTAGCTATAAATTTTGCATTTGGATTTAATCATGTATTCCTACAGAATAAGATTGCTTATTTAAATAAAACTTTCGATTGCAAGCTACAGTACCATTGAGTAATGTCAGATGCTATTAAACCAGTAAAAAGTCATATTAATAAAAAATAAATACATAACTTACAGACTTTGAAAATCTCTGTAGGAGACGTTCTACCTTTAAAGGACTAATCTCCGAACTATACTTAATGTTAGCTCCAAATACGTCGAAAGCTATTGATACACACGAAAATGCTTGGAACAGAGAATTCAAGAGTCCCCTGGACTCGGAAGAATGGGAGGAGGTGAGAGATTCAATTGCATCTACCTCCATCTGCATTATTCCGTTGGCACCTCGTCCTAACTAGACTAGCTAAATTCTCTTCCTCAACTGCGGATACCTGCTGGAGAGATTGCTCGGACAGACATACATACACATCTGGTGGCTGTGCCCCAAGATCAGAGCACTTTGGGTTAAATTACACAAATTTATATCCTCACTGCTACAGATAAATAATCCTCTTTTCCTGCAATATTTCCTTCCCCCCTGGGTATACCAGGAGCGACCAGATGGCAAAACAAGTTAATCCTCCATATCACTTCTGCAGCCACGTGCTTGATTGCATCAAACTGGCATCAACCTACGGTACCTACATTGCAGGCCGTGTTTGACAAAACATGGTATGTATATAAAATGGAATTTATGACTTGCATTCTGCATGACAAAACAAAATCATTTTGCAAATTATTGGAGCCGTGGGCCTCCCATTTTGGGGCCTCCCTTCCTATCTTCTGCAAATCAGGCCTGAGAGATTCTGCTTATTTCTTCTATCTTTTTCTTCTTTTCTGTTTCTCTCTTTATCTTTCCCTTTTCTTATCTTTTCTGTTCCCCTTATCTTCCCCTTTTTGATGGTCATCTGTCTTTCTTCTCTTCCTTCCTCCTCTTCTTACTACACCAACCTCCTCTTTAATAATATCATAAAAATGAAGGATACTTGTTAATCTTTGAATTTATCTGATATGACCAATCACTGAAAATCTGTACTATACGTTATCTAACTTTTTGTGTGACATGTTTACATTGTCATAATATATTCCTTCCAACAAAACACATCTTAAAATAAAAATAAATAAAAATACATAAAAATATGTAGTAGTTAATGCCTAAGGCTTAAAGTAAACCAATGTCACTTTGAAAACTAAAATATATTGATATTTAGTCACTGGAAAAGCATACTATGATGAGTATTTTATTTTCAAATAACTACAAGCACAAATCGGTACAATCGTGCAATTTACGAGAGTTCGGACCAATTATCACTGTAGTGTGTAGGCACTATGAATTTTTCAAGTCTAAAATATATTATATTTATTTCATATTTATACATTGTGTAGTGTGTAGCTTTTCAGATAATTGTATTATATTTTCTCTAATAATTTGTGTTGACATGAATACCCTTATTGGTGTTATTATGCAAATTACACAATGCTGGGCACTGGCTTCCTGTTTCATGTGTACTGAAACAGATACTAAACGCTCGACACTGAATATATATACAGCCACATTTTTATAAAGTACAGTATTGTAAACAACAGACCGAAAGTAATCGGTTAGTGAGTGATATATACAACTTTTTGTATGCTCCAGAAAAGCACTGAAGACATTGAAATGTTCTGTCCTCATCAGGCAGTCATGGACATCCTAAAACACTTGAGGTGGCCCTCAAACCATCTCAAATTACCTTAATCTTAGGAATAGCATTAAAAAAAAAAAATAATAAAAGTTACATATACACATAATATAACCTCAATGGGGTAGATCCAGACCTAAGTGCTTGTTACGTTTCATCGCGTAGAGTATTTATGCTAGCGTATGTTCTATGCACTCCCCTATGCACTCCCCTCGCTTGTACGTACTTTGGCCGTTTTACGCTTGCCAAACCCTCCCTTCACTTTTCAAAGCGTAACTACTGACGTACGTAAAGGGTTCACACACATAAGTGCCTAAGCACGCCCATACTGCACTAAATGCCTCACCCCGCCTCAGAAATATAATTACGGTGTCGTATGGATGTCACGTCCCCTCGATCGTAGTTACGCTGTTGATAAGAGGCTGGTACAAACATTCAGAGTTATGTGGCTTTATATCTGCTGCGCGCATGCACAGTAAATATTAATGGGCAATTTTACGTCAACGGCTAGCATATGTAGTTTAGGATCTGGCCCAATGACTGAAATGTTTATATATGTTATAGGTAAAGATACCACATCTATTCTATAAAACACAGTCGGGAGATTCCATAAATAGTTTTATTAAATAATAAAACACAAGGATACAGGTACTGTCACTAGAAGACATGGATTCTAAGCAAAGACTGCTTAATACCCCGTTCACATCACAACAGAAACCTGGATTATTGTCGATGCAAGCCCCAAAGACCCGGGTTGAGGCTCAGCATGAAAGGGTCACACTGCCTTCACCTGAGACTAATGACCCGGGAATTGGACATGGCTGAAAAGCAGGGTTATTCCCGGGTAGCAGTCAGTGTGAAAGGGGATACCTGGGATTTTTTAAGGTCTCACCAAATGAAAGTGATTGGTTGGGATTAGGGACATGAGTCATCAAATTAATGACTCACAGGGCCGACTCGAGTTCAAAAACCCAGGATATTGCCCAATGTGAAAGGGGGAAAAATGTGAAGAGCTGGGACACAGCAATAACCCTGATTTTTGAACACGGGATATTGCTGGGGAGGTGATATGAAACTGGTATAAGAAATTTAGTGTCAGAGCCATAGATGGAGAGATACATGAGGCGGAAACACAACATACCAGATAGATTTATAATAAAAGTATGTGCACAGAAGAGATGCAATTTTCAGTTATCCCCGCTCTGTTAAGCTAATAAGCTACATTTTTAATGTGAAATGGGATGTAACAGTAAATTATACCCAAGAGCACTGCCTGCACTTTGACAGAAGGTCTAATTAGAAAACAGCTTAGAAAAAGAGAAACACATCAGAATGAATCACCCTCTATGAATCGGATGTGTTTCCTTCAAATGTTTATTTAAGAGCTTGGAATGACAAGCAGCAGTTAAAGTTTGTAGGCAAGTATTCCTATTCTGTATCCTGTGATGCACAACAGAGCACTAATGAGTATCATCTTGCTCCAAGCAAGCTATTAGCAATCAACCATCCAAGCGTGGACCTACTTTTCTTTTATCAGTTTTGTTTTACCATTAAACACGCTGGAAAGCAACACAACAACAAAAACAAAGAACGTCCCTTCTAGAAGCAATATGGGAGAAGAAATGGCACAATAAATAAACGTCACTGAAACATTACGGGTAAGGAGGAACTGCAAAATGGAAAGTGATGACCTTCACATGTACTCTAAGGATTGTGGAAATGAACACCTTGCCTTAATTTTACCCTTTGTCTTCACAAAAGAATTGCCTCATTAAGACTCATTAAATATGTGTACAACAAAGGAGCACTAACACCCCCACCCCCCTCTTTCAACACTCGAAACCTAACAAAACCAATCAATTCTTAGTGCTCCCTAAGCAGGCTTTGATCATCAATTATGCCCAATGTGAGCTCTGAGGAAAATTTGTAAAAAACAAAATCCACTAAAACGTCTAACAGAAATACAATATTATGCAATGCAGTAGATTTATTGGAAAATAAATCAAAGACTGAAGTCCAATTGTTAAGAATCAAATCGGACTATGAATAGGTTGTCGTGTGAAGCAGCTCACAGATTGTCATTCCATTCCCCTGAGGCTCATATCAGCCTTGACAAACTGTCTCACACTGGTATCTGTTTCTTTAATGAGGTCTACTAAGCATAGAGACCAGTGCACTTGAAATAAGCTAAAACTTACCACATTCACGTCATTTCCACATAACAAAAAAAAAAATACACTTAAAAAAATAAAAGGAACAAGACATACTGCAAATCCACTACATCACATTGTAATAGGATACTTGAAGTGTTTTTAATTATAGTTAATGCTGCCACTAGCAATAACTACATTGTTGTACTTCAATAATTTTTACAACAAATTTATCTTTTTAATACCAAAACATAACTCAAATAGGCTTTCGTTAAAAAGGGAATGTCATGTTTTACATAGTGCTTTGGACGCTGTGCATGTCCCAAAACGAACAATGTGAGAGAGGGGACATTAAATATATCCACTCTTCGTGTCAACACTTGAATGTTGTCTGCTTGCCACTGCCTGGTCTTGTAACTTCACCAACCTAAGTACATTCAGATCGCAATATTGTTTTATTTTTTTGGATTCATTTCTGAATATAAATAAATGAAAAACACAAAGAAATAACATAGCATGGAAATTTTAATGCATGTTTAGCACTAAACTTTAGGCTGTCAATCTAAATGGATCAAATATTAATAATATTGTCCTATCCATTAAGAAAAAGAATATTACCATAGGGCATTCAAGATTTCCTACTAGAGAATTACAATAATTTAATTATTCGGCCTGGGGAATGGTCTTCTCAAGTAGGACCAATCCAACAAACACTACATTATCCCCCCAGCATCTTCAATATGTGCAACAGATCAGTGTTAGATAAGACAAGGCCCAACATAAGTGGCGGCATGTGAGGCACTTGCTCAAGAGTAGCCAGGACCAGTGGCAGGTGGTACAAGGGTAACATGAACTGAGCCCCACGTTTCTGAGAGGCATTGGTTCCTGGCTGCAGCCTGGTTCACAGATGTACTCAAACAGAGCCCAATGCCAGGACTCCTGGCTCTAAACTTTATCATGTTGCCTCTCTGATCTGTCTCTCAGAAAAGCAGTGAGCATAACAAAAATGGGGACTGAGGCAAATGTCCTGGAAAGGGATGCTATGGCCACTAAATCTGTCTCTGGATTTTAGATATATCTTTTATACTATGCAAATTCTGTTTTGTTAGCTTGCCTCAGCAAATGATTACTTTAATCATTTTATGTAGATTATGTTTATAGAAGCATTATAAGTACCGGTACATATCTTGTGTTTACAAGTCAAGCTATTATGCACTGATTCAGTTAAGATTAAAACAATGCAAAAATGATTAAAGCAAAAGAAAACCATTAATACAGCAAAAGTATAGGTAAAGTAATCAGAAAGAAAGACTTTACTACAAAAAAAAGAAAAGTTCCAGAAATGTCGTAATATATCCACACATTATCGAGAATATCTAAACAGCTAATGGCTTGGGTGTGTAGAAAATAGGATTTCACTAAAGCTGGCGGCATAAACTAATCCAGATTCAATAGACTAAACTTGGCCTGCAGGCTCTTGATACCACACACATGGAACATCTTGACCAGCATTACCAGTGTCCACGAAAGAGTCCTGATAACATCAAGTGGACTCTGAGAACAGCTTCCAATCATAATCAGAGAAACCAGACGAATGGAATGTGCTGTGTATATCAAAATGCATTTGCCATTAAGCCACAGAAATGATTTTCATATTTTATCTCTGAATGTAAACTACCATGTCGGCACAGGAGGTACTAATTGATACTTTTTTTTTTTTAAGGAGGTCAAATAAGCCCTCTAAAGCATATTTGTACCATTACAATTTTAAGAATTTTTTTGGGTGTACACATTTATAACCAGAATTTTCCTCAATCAACAGGCTAATTTTAACAAACTTGTACTAAAATTTACTTTTATAGACTCCTGAGTACTATAGAAACAAACCATTCTAAATGTAAATGCTGCATGACTGAAAATGTCCATATATAGCTGAACTTAACCAATCACAAGCAATACCAGATAATGTAAATGCAATGCAAATCTAAGTTGTCAGAAGGATGTAGAATAATCGGATCTAATTCTAAAGAGGAATCTTACAAAGGCTACTGACAGGAATGACATTATTAACTTGCTGTAGCATTATATGCTATGAACGTTAGCTACATTTACTATTAATATATTAAAGGTTAACAAACCATACTTCTCTGTCCTTGCTATTCTTTTTTTTTTTTTTTTTTTTTTAATTTTTTTTATTTTTTTTTAAACTTCATGTTAATTCAAAATAACATAATAGTCTGAGGCAGATCCAGAGTTGTACTTGTCTCTGTTTTGCCCTTTAAAAAAATAAGTATAAGTTTAGACCATGTTGAACTGCAAGGGGAGGTAACTTTAAACTGTAAAAACAGACTTAGAGTTGAGTGGTGAAGTTTCTTAGCTCAATTCTAATTTGCAGATTAAACAAAGCTATGTGGTATTTGAGTTCTATGTGCAAAAGTAAAGTAATTGCAATGTATGCAAAAAACTCTAATGAATTAGAACTCCACACATTGCAACATGGATTAGCCGAGTTGTACACTAGCACCTGTTTTGCCCTTACTCCCAAGCTCTGGATCAGCCCTACTATGAACAGAAAACACGTCTATATATTTACTAGTATAGCTATGTTTTCTAAAATGTCTGTTAATAACAAATCTTATTATCCAGACATAATAGTCAAATGGTTGGATTTTGTGTGCGAAAATCCTGTACGTAGGAGAACAGAGCACTACCCCTGCACTATTACGTATGGATGGTAGATCTGTAGCCAGAACCATACCTTAAGTATCCCTTACACATCTCTGTGCATGTAGAATACTGCATCGCATGTAAGGGCTTAGCCAAGCGCTTATTGTATGATTTAGATACATATTACCACCCACATACCTTTCCCGTATGCACGGTGAGTGGGCCTGCCTCCAGTGCGGAGACTTCCAGACAGCAGGATGGTAAGAATATGGCAATTACCCAATTTAGATGCCTTAGCTACATTAATAACTCTGAAAATTTACATCTGGATAATTTACTGTTCAAGAACCAAATAACTATTCTTATCAACAAAAAAAAAAACATTAAAACAAACTTTCCCTATCATCATATTTAATATATAAAAAGAAAAAAAATCACCAATATAGCATTACATTAATAATACCTGCTTACAAGAGTCTGGAAAAAGCTGGCACAGCCCACACGTTGCAGCACGGTGGTAGCAGATTCTACTATGTTTATGCAAAGCCTCAGATTTATTTGACAGCTTTACACCTTTGAGCAAGATATAATTAAATGTTTTGACAGCCAAACAAAAACTATATAAATCTGAAAACTGTTAAAACATAAAGCATCTAAAGTCAAAATGATGGAAACCATCTCAGACCATTCCACAAGACGTACCCTTGTGCATTCCAGCAAAATGTATACTTGCAGGGATACACAGAGAGCTTTATTTTAGTATTTAACTTCTAGACTATGAAAAAATGGAAAAGTTTGGACTGGGCATAACAAGATCTTTAGTGCTGCATTCAGCAGTTATAACATGACAATCTATTCTTCTGTGCTTATTAGAATTACATGCAAAGGCATTTTTATTTTACAATGCATCGTGTAATCTTCAAATAGAAAATAAATATAAACAGTAAAAAAAAACCTGTTTAAAAATTGATTACCTGACATTTCTATTGTCTTCAAGACCAGATGCGACATATGCATACCTTATTAGCAGCAATTGTCATTTACTAAATTAGGAGATTCCCGTATATTCAGCACAAAAATGCATTCTATTACAAAACCTTTGGGATGAGAGATAGGATTATTTTGAACATTGGTTTCCTTTAGTAGCGTATTTTTTTCTGTAAGTACTGCATCATACAGAGACACTTTATGAACCCTGAAGATATTTCTTTGCCTCAGAAGTGCCAGATGATGTAATTTATTATACTCTACCACTCCTCATACTATATTCACTGTATGATTGTGGATTGTATGTGCCTCAGAGGAATTGGCCTGCCCGTTATTGTATATACACTTCACTTTCTAAGGCCCTCATTAGCAGCCATAAAATCCATAGTTGTAGTAAATAAATAAAGCAGAAGCAAAATGCACGCTCACTAATAATGCCATCAGTAACATCATTTATTAACCTTAAAAAAAATAAGAACAAAAATATGAAAATAAAATCAATGCTATGGAGAAGATGTGTAGCCTTCCATAGCTGCCACTAAACTGGTGTTAAGATTTTTGATTTCAAATAAATTCTGACATGTTCATATTTTACCACTGTCTTAAGATGACGGCTGAAAAGGAACAGGTATTTTTCTCCATGAGTGGTAGACACAAGAGACCTAACTTTAGTCTTTTGTTTTTTAAGTGCACTAAAAATCCTTTAAATCTTGCCAAATCCAAACAACCTGGATGAAAGAAGGGGTAAAGAAAATAAATTGGCATCATGGTTAGGATGTAGGGTCAGAATAGTTTGATTGCTCATAGGATAATTGTTCATACTGAAAACATGTTTAAAAATAAAGTTACATAACCAGAAGTCACTAAAACATTTGTAAATGTACTAAGATGGCAGAACTTCAGCTGGGAAGTATTCAGAACAGTTAAAGGTAAAAAAGGAACAGTTGTTTATACACCAGATGAAATGTTTAGGAACTAGCTCAGATTCTCATGCTAGTGTCCTCATTTATCATTCTTCAACTTGGGAGGATGGCTCCAGAGAAAGACAGATAAAAAAAAAGAGCATATCTGTTTAGGTTCCATACATAAGGTATTTCAGCAGGTTTATACAACGCGTGTCTGCTCCAGTCTATGAGAACCCAACACTAAATATTCCAATTTAGAATTGGTGACAGACGAAAAGTTTAATGTTTTAATAAACCAAAGGCTGAGGTGACCTTAAAGTGATTTCCAGTGATGTACTCATACAAAAAATGATTGTTTTCATGGTATATATTTATGTAATGTCCAAACCGTTTGTATTTATATCTAGTGGTAAAGTAAACAAGTATTTATCAAAACTAGATGAAATAAAGCACATTTTAAAAATATGCTGTAGGGCGGGAGTCAGATTTAAGGGGGGAAAAAGGCGGCATTTGCTGATTGCTAGGACTGGAAAGTGCTTCCATTATGTGAAAGAGGGGAAGTGTGTAGATAGTGCTGTCCCAATCTTCCCTCACCCTTTCAAAAGTTTGCTTCCAGTTGGCATTTGGCAACAGATACCTGCTGCACCCAGAGATCCCTCTAATGCAGAGGTACTGATGTCTTAAGTCCTTCAGGACTGAATACCAGCTGCTGTAATTCTATTCTTCATCTAGTGCCATTGGTAATTTCGTTCTTTTCATGTGTTTAATAAAATAAATGTAATGTAATAATGATAAACGTAATACAGCATCTGACCTACCATCATACACAACTTAGATTTTAATTACTCTGCTGTTGGACAGTAACAATCCTAGACTGTCACCCAAACATTGCAAGCTAAAGCCTTTGGCTTCAGTATAGTTCATTTTTACAATTTACATAGTAAGTGGGTGGGTGCAGCTGCATTACATCATGTAATGTGTAACATATGGAACATAAATGCTCGATTACCTCATTTATGGTAACACTCAAACCACACGGTACACAGTAAACATGTCTGACCAGTAAATTAAAATATCACTATGCTATGCAGCAGTCAATGCTGTCCTGGACAGGCCTCTAATCCAATAGAAGCAAAGGATTGCCTTCAACATCTTGCAGAAAAAGTAAATAAAATAAAATGCCTTAAGTAAAACAACTGTGAAGCAAAACACTCATTCTTAGTTAGACATTCACACTAAAGGCCGATATGTTAAGGATTTTTGCTTGCATAAAAAAAAACAAAAAACTGTTAATTTAAAGGTTTGTTCACCAAGTTTGGCTCCCAAAATGTCCTAAAGTACATTTGAACCTAAAGGCCGAGGGCAAAAAAATAACTTCAGAAGACAAGTAATCCCTGCCTTTGCAGCATCAATCCATAGAGTCAACAGTTGACATTGCAGTTTACTGCACCATATTGCTATAGAAGTTTACTTCTCATTTATATTAAGATTTTTTTTTTCCCGTACAATTCCAAGAATCAAATAATATTCAGTGAAAGTATATTTGTCCACAAATATTTATCACAAAATATTTTTGTAGGTGTTATTAAAAAGACAAAAATATGTGCGACACATTTGGAATAATTATCCAGATGAGTAATACTGTAGCAGCTGAGCTTTCAGAAGTTGCTATGAGCTTAAGTACAGCTACTTGGCTGAAAAGGAAAGAGACCGAGAAGGTGTCATTTGACAGACATTTGAGAATTAGTAAGTGTAGTGACAAGGTGTCGAGAACACAGGCAAACATGTAAAGACTGACTAAGGAGAAAATATAGACACAGGTGAGCAGTGTTCTAGAGCAGAGTGGATGTCAAGATCAACTAGATTTGAAAATAAAATGAAATTAAACATATACTAATTCAGAGTGGCAGAACTGTAAATTGGCAGTAAAATTCAAATGGGTGCATTTCTAAAGAAATAATCAGAAGTATCTTGTTAAACATTCAATAGAAGGTGTGTGTGTGTGTGTGTGTAGGTGTGTGTGTGTAGGTGTGTGTGTAGGTGTGTGTGTAGGTGTGAGTGTAGGTGTGAGTGTAGGTGTGAGTGTAGGTGTGAGTGTAGGTGTGTGTGTAGGTGTGTGTGTAGGTGTGTGTGTAGGTGTGTGTGTAGGCGTGTGTAGGTGTGAGCAGGTGTGAGTGTAGGGGGAGAAAGGAGTATATTTATGCAGCACAATCTTGTAAAACACGGCCACAACTCTGATGCAGCCATTATGCTTAAGATTACTGCAATGGGGTAAATTATTTCTGAGCACATTGCAGTAATAAGGTCCATAAATACAAACAACAGAAACAAAACCCAAACAAGGTGAAATGCTGTTCAGAAGACACCTGGCTTCATGCCGTACAGTGAAGAGGAAACAGACATAAAGCCATCTGCATAGTGCTTGCTCCATTGATCATCTACGCAGTCTCTCTATTTTGTGTACACATTCTGGGAACTTGCCAAACAGATGCCCAGTTTTTATCTTCGTAAAAGGCAGCCAGAACATGCATGAAAATAACTAATTTATAAAACTAAATCATAAAATAGAGAATCTGCATCATACTGGTGATAATTCAGCAAATTAAAAAAAATTCTCTATATTGTATTTATAGAGGGGGGATGTACAAATGTGGCACTAGAGACAAAAAAATAAAAATATGTTGATGTTTAATTTGAACAAAAAAAATAAGGTGAATATTTTTATAGATATTGCTCAAAACAATGTTAAATCAATGCTGTTTAAGGAGGCATAGGACCAAATCCAGACTTACGCAAATTGCTTGTTTCTAAGTTATTTTTACATTCATTTTGACCACTGCTTTAGTAGGTTTGAAACCAGCATATCTTCAATTCAGTTATATGTATGTTTAAACTGTACTTTCAAATATGATAAGAGAATTACATTACAGAGTTGTGATTTTAATGACTAGGGTGTGCTGATTAAAGTCTATTAAAACTGTCTTAAAACTATCTTAGAGTGATTGTTTTGTTTTTTTTTATATAATTTATATCCCTTGAAAAGGGCTTTGGAGGACATAAATCACTCAGTACCAGAGTATTTGCCTCCGTGAAACAGAAGGCAATTTGCAATAAAATGTTAAAGTACAAGATACTGTAACTCAAACGCATTTTAATGCTATATCACAATTTAGTTGAAAAGGGCCACATTGTGGAAAACATATGAATGGTTTAAGGTATTAAGTCTACAATTGGGAATGAGACTATTAAACTAAGATTAGTAATTCAATTATTTTTGTAATATATAGAATATATAGAATATGCTGATTTGTAGATCACATATCACTTTGTCAGTCAGATCACATACCACTTTGTCCATCATGCAGGTTCATACCTACTGACCATATATATTGAAACAAATTCTTTTACATATTTTTGCAATGATTTTGGGGTACATTTTCTACTTATTCAGTCCATATATGTTATTAAATATATGCAACCGGTTAAAATACAGCTATCAATTGAACCTCTAGCTACACGAATTAGGGCTAAACACAATATTCAGGGAATCACTGTCCAATCTCAGCAATATTACATTTCTTTGTTTGCTGATGACGTTCAACTCACTTTGGCTTCCCCCTCATTTCACTACCAAATCTTATGCGGGAGATCTCGGTCAATAGAGCGCTGTCAGGCTACAGGGTTAATAATTCAAAATCTAAAGCTCTGACATTACACCTTCCCCTCATACAGCCTCTCATGAATCGTTACCTGGGGGTTATGATAATCAAATCTTATTCCAGGCCAACTATCCTCCATTGTTGCAGGCTATCAAACAAGATCTTCATTATATTTATATCCTGGTTTGGGCGTATTAATACAATTAAAATGAATGTGCTTCCACATTTACTATATCTGTTTTATACACTCCCATTTAAAGATTCCCCCTTCTTTCAATGCTTCCCTACAATCAATGTGTGAACCAAAAACAGTCTCGGCTGCGTCATTCTTGCCTAGC
>WWET01000315.1:442411-487137 GCA_011038615.1 Limnodynastes dumerilii
CATGCTTGATGATCTTACCTTGATATCGGAGGTGTCACGTTGTGAGTTACGCCATGCTCTTGAGACAGAAGAAAAGGTTCTATCTGCATGATCAAATTTTCCACCTTGGAAATCGAGGAAATATGTTGTAAAAGGTTCCTGAAGAGAAGAGAAATAGGTTTCTTAAGTCATAGCATAATGTACCTGCAAGAATGACACAATGGTCTCCGATGACATTTGTCACCTACTTCTATTTACAGAAACGCTTGAATATATAAGACTGTATATAACAGAGTAACTTGGTAGGAGTAAGCAAAAATGTAGTGTGATGGAAAATAAAAAAAGATAAAAATTTGGCATGTTTAATCAAATACTAATATATGGAAGATGTATAGTGGAAAATATTCCCGCACTAGCTCCATTCTTACAGTCCATGAAGTAGGCGAGGAGGTTGCCATATTTGTTTTTTTTTATTTGCCTTTCTTTTTAGATAAGTTAAGAGTGTTTTAAATAGATGTGATGATTGACTCGCTATGTCGGTAGTCATTTTTTTTTTTTTTTTAAACTTGTTTGTCAATTGGCAGAAATTGAAATACTTTTGATGAAGAAAAATTGCATTTCTCAGTCAGCACATCAATAACAGTTTTCTTTTTGCTGTGATAATGCAGTGGTTTAAAATATGGAAGATGACAGGATGATATGAGCCTGATGGCCCATGGTACTAAGGGCAGGGCTAAAAGGAACAACTTCTCAGACAATCAAATAATGGCTCAAAATGGTGGAATTCACCAAGATAAAAAAATACAGAAGCGAGCCATCTCTTCAGTAGAAAATCATACGAGTTTGGAGGCATAAATGAACAATTTTTTTTTTTACTTAAAAAAAGTATATATTGTAAATACTGAAATGAAAAATTATACAACTTTTTGTTTTGACATTAATTTAGATGAGATTTATAAAACTACCTTTGATTTTTCTTCACTAGGAATTTATGATTGGGAGAAAAGCTTAAAGGATTTAAAAGCCTCCTCTTAGTTAAAGAACACTTAAGCCCATATTAGTAGATAATTGCGTAAAATTAGCAAGGCCTCGTAAATTATATCAAGGATTTATGTCTGCTTGTACCATTCTAACAAGCTTTAATTAATGGTAAGCTGCTAATGCTCTCCCAAAGAAATTACTTTCTACTAGATGAATTACCTCTTAGGTTTACAGAAACATACACCATTGTAAACCAACATGCTATCAATAAACACAATTCCTGATTAATCCACCAACACATTACAGAGGATCCTTAATAAGACTGTGTAACATTATTAGCGATAGATAAATTATGTGCCTATAGACAAGAATGCAAATGAGGAATTGAAGCAAACTGTGCACTGAAACAATGACTTAAGATAATCTTGATTGAGGCACAATGGATATAAAAAAGAGTAATAAATATAAATACTGACCCAAGTCACGTAACTTGATAGTTTTTTGTACATTTAATTGCAAAAAATACAAGCAATCTTCAAACAAAAAAATATTAGCTGTTTTAAGTGCTAAGTCAATGCTCCTTGACTGGTCACTTAGAGAACATATGCTTGTGTGCATGTGGAAGAAGCTAAAAAAAAAAATATGGTTACCCCTTGTGTGTCTATCAATCTGATACAATATATTAGAGCTTATAGTGCTTGCTACTAAGAGGGAGGAAGGACATCAAGATGACCATAAAGACTTGGAGTTTATCAGCACCATAAAATGCTAATCTAATGTACAGGGGTGGGCCAATACAAGATTCTAAAAGATTAATATCAGAGGGACAATAAGAGGCATCTGGGGAAAACTGGTATTAGAAAATTATATTGTCAATTGCACTCCAATGTAAATCAGATCTTTTTTTTGTTTGTTTTCTTTGGTAGCACAAAAAAAGCTGGATTGCTTTGTCTTTAAGGTAACACCAGCACAAATAAGAACGTATATTTCAAAATAAATTAATAGTAAATCAAGTCAAATTTATGCAAATCAATTATGCAAATGTATGCAAAAATCTTACTCTGCCTTCCAAGCTGTTTTTTTTTTCCTGTTACACAAAATAAAAAATTTAAAAACTTAAACCAGTGTGATAACATATAAAAAGATTAATGTACAATATATTTGAGGTAAAATAGACCTATGATCTATTACTAACATTAAAATGACAGCAAGGAACCTTACGTTGACTATAGATATGAACAAATGGTCAGTGACAAAAATATGTCAAACTGAGGTCAAGTTGGTCTTTAATGTTAAAGTATTGGCAAGGGGTGACCATATCCATTTTGTATTAGGACAACCAAACAGGCAGCAAATCATATAGGTTGACATTGTCAAAATGCGATATCAATATCAACCTGCATGCAGATTACAAAGTCACAGCTTTTTTTTTAGGAAAAAAAGTCTTATTTTCAACTGTAATCCTACATAATCGGGCACCCTGTGAAGCACACATATGAAATGACAATTGGACTGGATTAAGACCCTTACACACTTTCCGTACATGCAGCGACCTGTAATTATCCACAGAAGAGGGGAGTGAACTACCTTGTCACTACCCTTTGATGTGTGGAGTTATGGAAACTTTCATGTCCATTACTCCAACCTTAAATTTACCTCACAAATCTGTGCACGCGTCATGTGTCTATTCTTTACGCCATCCTGGTTGCCTTATTAGCATAGCAAACCCTGCCTCAGGTGCGGGGTTCTGCCATTTGGAAGGCAAAAGCCACCCTATCAGACGGATCTCCATGGAGATCTGTTGAGTGACATCTGGTGCGTGAATGCACAGATGTTACAAGCAAGGGGAATTATGCAGGTGGCTTGTGTAAGTCACCTTGCGTTACTATCTGTGAATCCGGGCCAATGGCGGTACTGGTGTGGTATCTGCTGATTGGATCCAAGTAGACAAAGCACTGGGAAAATGTTGTGCAGTGAGCCCACATCAGTATTATACGGCAGACTAAGAGCATTTAAAAGACACATGGTTCATACTTGAATACCTACCTGAATATGAGAAGGTGTGCTGTGTTGGGTAAACCTGAAGAACTGCATTGTGCTACAACTATATCAACAGTGCACCTTTTTCTATCACTTTAAAACATATCTTTCCTAGAATAAATTCTCTAAATATATTACACACTTTTATGGCTTAATAAATCATGAACCTACTCTGTTTTGCAAGGATGAACCTTACAATAAAGGTGGTGTACACGACCTTCCCATAAATGTCTTGTTCAAGTCTAGTGGCACAACACCTACTTAGACGTTTAATGCTGTCACTAATGTAATTACTTCCTGGTTTTGCTTGTTGGTAAATGCATTGTTAGAAAAGGACTTACCATTCTCAAAAGCCAGCTGAGTACAAAACTTGAAGTAGAGTAATGGGTGCCATAGTGGAACTTTGGAACTTGTTCATCCTCCCAGGATTTGTAGCGTTCTCTGAAGAAATCTGCTCGTTTGGGGTTCAATGCTCCGACAGGCTGGAAAGAAACAAACATTAGTGCTGCACAGACTAAACTATGCATATATTCACATCGAGTGGGTGCAAGTATGCTAAATGTTCAATATTAATGCAACACCCCCTTATACACAAATACACACTTCTTTATTAAACACTTAGGGCTGGATCCTCACGTCCGTCTTGCACATACGTGCCGATTGATGCTACTGCGCATGCGTAGTACCTATTTTCCGTAATCTACGTATCGTTTCGTTTCTTTAAAGACCACATATACGCAATCTACGTAATGAAACGATACGTAGATTACGTAAAATAGTTACTACGCATGCGCAGTAGCATCAATCGGCACAACAACGGACGTATGTGCAAGACGGACGTTGTTGAGGATCCGGCCCTTAAGGAGGATATTATGCTGGTTAATAAACAATAAAAGAAGGGTAATATTTAACTCTGCCATTTGCTGTTACCATTCTGATACACTCATTTAAAGTGAAGAAATGTCACACACAAGGGGCCATATTTACTAAGCTGCGGGTTTGGAATAGTGGAGATGTTGTCTATAGCAACCAATCAGATTCTAGCTCTCACTTTCCTATTACATATTAGAGAATGTCAGTTAGAATCTGATTGGTTGCTATGGGAAACATCTCCACTTTTCCAAACACGCAGCTTAGTAAATCTGGCCCAAGGTATTACGTCGTCGAGTATGGTGGGGAGAAACTTAGGGATGTATCATTCTTGCTTTAAAGAAGCTTTCTATTTTTATAGCTTAAATATAATATTCAATATACATTGCCATTTTCTCAACCATTAAACTGAAACAAATGAGAAGACTCTCCATTGTGTATAGAAAAGATATTATGTATGTTCTACTAAAATATATATCCCATATATTTTGTGCTTTCCAAAATGGCATAGCTGTACAATGCAACACAACACAACACTGGTAAATGTTCACTATGTGCATGGGTTAGCCACAGGGTACATGCTACAACAGTGAGTCTGCACAGCAGGGAGTTAATAGGAAATAGAATAAACACAGAAATGCAATCCCCCACAGCATTTTAACAAATGACTGTGTGCTTCCAAGCTCTTGAACTGCACACCCTCCTCTAATCAATGGTTATAGAATTATATTTCTTGGAGATAGCACTAAAACCAATTAGGACTGATTTTTTTTTTTTTTGCCTCTAGTGAAAACAGCAGCATGCACAGATCGATGCCGCTGCTATTGATTCTTAATGTAATTGTTACAGTTCCGTTTCTCATGCTACCTAGAACATTCTTCAACTCTCATTTGCAATTGAAGAAAAAAAAAAAAAAAAAGAAAAAAAATACTGTAAATTTTTCAATTCAGTCTGCAAATAAAAGAAAAAAAAAAAATGATAAAAAGTATACCAGAGCTCTGACAATGACACACTATCAGCTTACTCAGAAAACTTACAGTGGGAATACACACTTTGAATTATACATAACATGAATGCACTGATTTATTGTGGTAATAACATCCACCTCATTAAAAGATTCTGCTTTGCTGCAGTTGGAGGGCTACATATTGTTTACCGCTATAAATTAATGGCAGGGCAGAGAAAATCGTGCAAACCCTTGAACAATAGATTTGCAGTGACAGAGCTGTACATCATAGCTTCCTCATAATAAAATGGAGACAATATATTGGGCTAATACATTTTACTGTGCTGGCCTATATATTCCTGACAACTGCTATGGGCTATGTTTTAATACACCATAAAAGCAGTTTACGGAGCTCCAGTACCATACATAGAATCAATCCACACTATAAATATTTTAGACCGCTTAATTAAACTTTTTGGATAATTAGGGAAGCAAAAGTCAGAGAACTAGAGGTCTGGGATGCAATTAATTGACAATAGCATGTAAATGAAATTCAATTAACTGTTTATTTCATTAGAGTAAATGGCTGAAATGTTTTGTGAAGTGGTAGTTTAATTGCAGTTCCTCTTGGGGAATAGTTCCAGGTAACTAATACACGGTGCAGCAGGCTCGTCAACCTGTCAGTGATCAGTACTGCTCATGAATACCTCTTAAGTAACTTAATTAAAGTGCATTTTCAAGAGAAGAGAACAACATTCGATGCAATATTTTACTCAGATATTCTGTCAAACAAGTAACATTTTCACTATTTTACGGTGATTCCTTTAGATGATGATAATTCCATTCGGCATGCACTGGTCCTACCCTGTACATATTTTATATACAGCAAAGAGAAACAATTCTGGTGTAATGTTTTCCCTTTACTCTAAATAGTCATCAAAATGCTCTTAATTACTCACCAGTGAAGATTAATGGATACTGTTTGACATCTCTTTAGATTTCTACTGATTACAGCTAGGTTGGGTGTTTAGGATAGTGACATTTTCTACCATTTACTTTTATTCCCTGCTCTGTACCTTGTCACTCACTGTCATAATCATTTATACGTTATTGTAAACATTTGACAAACAGCTTTGAAAGGGGAGTAAAACTGCAGTAAAACAGCTGCTTTATCTGTAGCATCATTTCCTCTCTGCATTCCAATATTTACAATTCTCATGCTATACGGACCAGATTCAGAGTTCCAAAAAGGGGGTCTTTTCCAATCGCTAGATTCAGAACATGCCGCTTTCCCAGGTAGGCTCAGGAGTTCTCTCGTGGGAGTGTTTCAGACACTGTGATGGGAAGGTGGAGTATGATAAAGACTCCTGGAAACTGGACAATTATGACTGCTGGCATTGGAAAATACTCATTTGTGTAAGCTGTGTGTGCTCACCCTCCAAGTGCAGTGATTGGCTTGCAATCTGTGCAAACTGATTCCAACAGTGGGGTGGGTTGCAGTCACAAGTAGGAGGGAATTTGCATTTAACTTTACAGTAAGGGCTTGCTAACGCGCAGCTGATATATCCAAACTTTGAAGTTTTAAGGTAAGGACCAGAACTCAGAACTTCATGCGAGCAATCATTGCATGAATGTATAGAGCTATGAAAACAGAGCAATTGTAATTCTGGGTAACTACTAAATAAGTAGTTAATGATGCTGTTGCAAAGGCAGGAAGCGAGACACAGGTGAAGTCTTGAGACCTTACATACAAGTTCTATGCTTTGTAATCCTTATCCCTGCTAAAAAGTATAATGTATTTCCTGGTAAAGGACTGTGAGTGACAAGTATGCAAATATCTCCCTAATTTACTAATCCAGGATGTATAATGTCAGTTTCAAGGCACTGTCCCCTAGTGAGTATGTGCTATGTATACCAGTTTCTGTGAATGGGTGCTAAGTCAGGAAGGGTTAAGGGGTAACAATATCATTGCATACGCCTGAAAATATATTTATTTTCATCAATATGCATCTTCTTTAGCATATAGAAATAAGAGGAATAATAGAACAGATGGTAGGAAATTACAATGTACATTAATGCTAAAATGATTCATTTAAACCAATGTAATTTTGTTGCGAGGTAACTTTTTTATTGTACCATCTAAGCAAAAAACAAATACATATAATAAAAAAGCTCCACCCTAGGGGCTGACAAAAAAAAGAACAGGTGTCATTCTCATATGTACAGATAAACAGCCCCAATCAGCAGTAAAAAAAACCCAAGGATGAGCACAACAATACCATACCTTGCTCAAGGTTTTATTGTGATTGAACAAATCAGGGCCAGATTAACAATAGGGCTAATGGGACTACAGTCCCAGGCCTCCATCTGAAAATAGACCCCCATACACTGCATATCTCCAGGCCTCCCACTGCAGTGCATAAGCATGAATGTCAGGAACTGACCTCCAATGCATACTACTATATAGTGTAGGTCCTTGATCATTTTCAGCCCTAGACCAACATTGCCCTTACTCCGGCCCTGGCAAGAATGAATGTAACACTGCTGGAGACAGGTCACTTTACATGACATAAATATTCAAATATATAAATGATATTAAAACTAAGAGGAGCTTTCAGTGAATTGATACTTTTTAATTCATCTTGGACATAAAAATAAACAAGACCTTAAATCAAATGAGAATGTGTGACCAAATAATAGAAATATGAAAGAGACTGCCTTTGTGTATCTTATTGTGTTAACAAATAATAGAAATATGAAAGAGACTGCCTATGTGTGTTTTTTGTGTTAACAAATAATAGAAATATGAAAGAGACTGCCTATGTGTGTTTTTTGTGTTAACAAATAATAGAAATATGAAAGAGACTGCCTATGTGTGTTTTTTGTGTTAACAAATAATAGAAATATGAAAGAGACTGCCTATGTGTGTTTTTTGTGTTAACAAATAATAGAAATATGAAAGAGACTGCCTATGTGTGTTTTTTGTGTTAACAAATAATAGAAATATGAAAGAGACTGCCTATGTGTGTTTTTTGTGTTAACAAATAATAGAAATATGAAAGAGACTGCCTATGTGTGTTTTTTGTGTTAACAAATAATAGAAATATGAAAGAGACTGCCTATGTGTGTTTTTTGTGTTAACAAATAATAGAAATATGAAAGAGACTGCCTATGTGTGTTTTTTGTGTTAACAAATAATAGAAATATGAAAGAGACTGCCTATGTGTGTTTTTTGTGTTAACAAATAATAGAAATATGAAAGAGACTGCCTATGTGTGTTTTTTGTGTTAACAAATAATAGAAATATGAAAGAGACTGCCTATGTGTGTTTTTTGTGTTAACAAATAATAGAAATATGAAAGAGACTGCCTATGTGTGTTTTTTGTGTTAACAAATAATAGAAATATGAAAGAGACTGCCTATGTGTGTTTTTTGTGTTAACAAATAATAGAAATATGAAAGAGACTGCCTATGTGTGTTTTTTGTGTTAACAAATAATAGAAATATGAAAGAGACTGCCTATGTGTGTTTTTTGTGTTAACAAATAATAGAAATATGAAAGAGACTGCCTATGTGTGTTTTTTGTGTTAACAAATAATAGAAATATGAAAGAGACTGCCTATGTGTGTTTTTTGTGTTAACAAATAATAGAAATATGAAAGAGACTGCCTATGTGTGTTTTTTGTGTTAACAAATAATAGAAATATGAAAGAGACTGCCTATGTGTGTTTTTTGTGTTAACAAATAATAGAAATATGAAAGAGACTGCCTATGTGTGTTTTTTGTGTTAACAAATAATAGAAATATGAAAGAGACTGCCTATGTGTGTTTTTTGTGTTAACAAATAATAGAAATATGAAAGAGACTGCCTATGTGTGTTTTTTGTGTTAACAAATAATAGAAATATGAAAGAGACTGCCTATGTGTGTTTTTTGTGTTAACAAATAATAGAAATATGAAAGAGACTGCCTATGTGTGTTTTTTGTGTTAACAAATAATAGAAATATGAAAGAGACTGCCTATGTGTGTTTTTTGTGTTAACAAATAATAGAAATATGAAAGAGACTGCCTATGTGTGTTTTTTGTGTTAACAAATAATAGAAATATGAAAGAGACTGCCTATGTGTGTTTTTTGTGTTAACAAATAATAGAAATATGAAAGAGACTGCCTATGTGTGTTTTTTGTGTTAACAAATAATAGAAATATGAAAGAGACTGCCTATGTGTGTTTTTTGTGTTAACAAATAATAGAAATATGAAAGAGACTGCCTATGTGTGTTTTTTGTGTTAACAAATAATAGAAATATGAAAGAGACTGCCTATGTGTGTTTTTTGTGTTAACAAATAATAGAAATATGAAAGAGACTGCCTATGTGTGTTTTTTGTGTTAACAAATAATAGAAATATGAAAGAGACTGCCTATGTGTGTTTTTTGTGTTAACAAATAATAGAAATATGAAAGAGACTGCCTATGTGTGTTTTTTGTGTTAACAAATAATAGAAATATGAAAGAGACTGCCTATGTGTGTTTTTTGTGTTAACAAATAATAGAAATATGAAAGAGACTGCCTATGTGTGTTTTTTGTGTTAACAAATAATAGAAATATGAAAGAGACTGCCTATGTGTGTTTTTTGTGTTAACAAATAATAGAAATATGAAAGAGACTGCCTATGTGTGTTTTTTGTGTTAACAAATAATAGAAATATGAAAGAGACTGCCTATGTGTGTTTTTTGTGTTAACAAATAATAGAAATATGAAAGAGACTGCCTATGTGTGTTTTTTGTGTTAACAAATAATAGAAATATGAAAGAGACTGCCTATGTGTGTTTTTTGTGTTAACAAATAATAGAAATATGAAAGAGACTGCCTATGTGTGTTTTTTGTGTTAACAAATAATAGAAATATGAAAGAGACTGCCTATGTGTGTTTTTTGTGTTAACAAATAATAGAAATATGAAAGAGACTGCCTATGTGTGTTTTTTGTGTTAACAAATAATAGAAATATGAAAGAGACTGCCTATGTGTGTTTTTTGTGTTAACAAATAATAGAAATATGAAAGAGACTGCCTATGTGTGTTTTTTGTGTTAACAAATAATAGAAATATGAAAGAGACTGCCTATGTGTGTTTTTTGTGTTAACAAATAATAGAAATATGAAAGAGACTGCCTATGTGTGTTTTTTGTGTTAACAAATAATAGAAATATGAAAGAGACTGCCTATGTGTGTTTTTTGTGTTAACAAATAATAGAAATATGAAAGAGACTGCCTATGTGTGTTTTTTGTGTTAACAAATAATAGAAATATGAAAGAGACTGCCTATGTGTGTTTTTTGTGTTAACAAATAATAGAAATATGAAAGAGACTGCCTATGTGTGTTTTTTGTGTTAACAAATAATAGAAATATGAAAGAGACTGCCTATGTGTGTTTTTTGTGTTAACAAATAATAGAAATATGAAAGAGACTGCCTATGTGTGTTTTTTGTGTTAACAAATAATAGAAATATGAAAGAGACTGCCTATGTGTGTTTTTTGTGTTAACAAATAATAGAAATATGAAAGAGACTGCCTATGTGTGTTTTTTGTGTTAACAAATAATAGAAATATGAAAGAGACTGCCTATGTGTGTTTTTTGTGTTAACAAATAATAGAAATATGAAAGAGACTGCCTATGTGTGTTTTTTGTGTTAACAAATAATAGAAATATGAAAGAGACTGCCTATGTGTGTTTTTTGTGTTAACAAATAATAGAAATATGAAAGAGACTGCCTATGTGTGTTTTTTGTGTTAACAAATAATAGAAATATGAAAGAGACTGCCTATGTGTGTTTTTTGTGTTAACAAATAATAGAAATATGAAAGAGACTGCCTATGTGTGTTTTTTGTGTTAACAAATAATAGAAATATGAAAGAGACTGCCTATGTGTGTTTTTTGTGTTAACAAATAATAGAAATATGAAAGAGACTGCCTATGTGTGTTTTTTGTGTTAACAAATAATAGAAATATGAAAGAGACTGCCTATGTGTGTTTTTTGTGTTAACAAATAATAGAAATATGAAAGAGACTGCCTATGTGTGTTTTTTGTGTTAACAAATAATAGAAATATGAAAGAGACTGCCTATGTGTGTTTTTTGTGTTAACAAATAATAGAAATATGAAAGAGACTGCCTATGTGTGTTTTTTGTGTTAACAAATAATAGAAATATGAAAGAGACTGCCTATGTGTGTTTTTTGTGTTAACAAATAATAGAAATATGAAAGAGACTGCCTATGTGTGTTTTTTGTGTTAACAAATAATAGAAATATGAAAGAGACTGCCTATGTGTGTTTTTTGTGTTAACAAATAATAGAAATATGAAAGAGACTGCCTATGTGTGTTTTTTGTGTTAACAAATAATAGAAATATGAAAGAGACTGCCTATGTGTGTTTTTTGTGTTAACAAATAATAGAAATATGAAAGAGACTGCCTATGTGTGTTTTTTGTGTTAACAAATAATAGAAATATGAAAGAGACTGCCTATGTGTGTTTTTTGTGTTAACAAATAATAGAAATATGAAAGAGACTGCCTATGTGTGTTTTTTGTGTTAACAAATAATAGAAATATGAAAGAGACTGCCTATGTGTGTTTTTTGTGTTAACAAATAATAGAAATATGAAAGAGACTGCCTATGTGTGTTTTTTGTGTTAACAAATAATAGAAATATGAAAGAGACTGCCTATGTGTGTTTTTTGTGTTAACAAATAATAGAAATATGAAAGAGACTGCCTATGTGTGTTTTTTGTGTTAACAAATAATAGAAATATGAAAGAGACTGCCTATGTGTGTTTTTTGTGTTAACAAATAATAGAAATATGAAAGAGAATATATATATATCCCACTTTTGTTTCCTGAATCAGATGCCTCAAGAAGAGAAAAAAAAGAGTTTATTTCACCTTTTGAGGAGCAAAGCAGACACCAAAAACATGAGTGCCACAGGCCCCCAGATTTTTGTTGCTGGGCCTTCTGAAGGTTACCTATGCCTAGTATAAATGGAACCAAGCTAATTTGCAGCACGGTGTAAAATTAAAACAAAGCAAAAACTCTAAAGCGTATACTGAGCTAAGTTACAGCTATCAAGTTGTTACAGAGGGAGTATAAATTTACATATACTACAATACCTTTGATAAATCTCTAAAATTGCTGGGTAGGGTCAAGTCCAGTTCTTCAGATTCATAATTTGTGATGACCCAAGGAAATACTGGGTACTGATTCAAGTCATTGTATGATCGCCCTGTTAAAACAAAATACTGTTGTCAGATCAGATGTCACAGTGAAATGAAAGCTTTGTTTGAGAGCTATAGAGCATATACAGCATAAAGAAAAGATACACAGTGGAGCACACAGCCATGGCATTACCAGCTATCGTGTTTAAAAACATTAAGTATTCAAAGTTGGAAATTTCTCTGTGTTGCCAACGCTGAGTCATGTTTGATGCTTTAAATATCTGCCGGGGGCTAGCCAGGGAGATACGCCTGCAACAAAGTACAAAACAGTAATATGATAAATTTCTGTGTAAAAAATAAACCAAATGAAACACTGGTTTTCTAAATGATGAAAATAAGACTTGGTTATATTAATATTTCGCACGGAATTAACACTTAAGTATCAGCAATGCAACTGGAAAAAAAACTGTAAATAAATTCGGTAGTAAATAAACAGCTCATGAAATGTATGGAAAGTAAGTGGAAAACGAATGTCATGCACATGATTTCTTCTTATGCACAGTGTACTCCATACAGAATAACTGTCCACTGTAGAGAATGTTCAACTAAAACAAGAGGTAGTATAAACGATCACATTCACCTACATACATTACTACTAACAGGTAGCAATTTTTTCAGGAGAGAACCAGTTTACCACTAATGCAACAGGTACCATTAACAAATCATGCAGATACATAAACACCAAAAATATATTTTCATTACTTATTTTTTCTGAATAGTTTGGAAATGATTTTGTGATACAATTTTTATATATACCATTCAGCCCCCAATGTATTTGATTAAATATACCCTCAGTGATCACACATAGTGAAAATACATGAATGTTTTAAACCTCCTGTTCTCCAGTCACCCCACGTACCACCAGACAGTGATATAGGTATAAATATATACTATTTGAAGTACTTTTCTGGGATTAAAAATAAGAAAAATGTTTTACTAAAAAAGAAAAAAAAGAAGGAAATGTAATGCTTATTTTTTAAAGACGTGAAAAACTGTGTAGTTATTATTTATTGCATTTCACGTAGTATATATGCAATACTGACAAAATACTCAATGTCAACATTTTGTCCACCAAATTACTTCAGTTTACATTACCACATATCTAAGTAGAGATGATTTCCCATGACTATGTTCAGTGCTCTAATATACAGTGAATAATAAAGTCCCTATATTAACAGCTTGGCTATGTCACAGCAATGTAGTTTAGTGTGACATTACTTCTAATCATGAAGGTGATTAGTTTATACGTGGAGTTTCATTGAAATATAATTCATGATTATCTCACTCATGATTTTCTGGTCACTATGGCATTATTCAGTGGGCAAGTAATAAATCATCAAACGTTCTATTTTTCTGACAAGCAATGGTCACACTTCATAACAAAACCACCAACAAATTCTTTGAAAGTTTTTCTCTGCACATTTTACCTGAACATTAAAGTTCTAGTTACACGCAAATCTCTTGCCAACAAAGGCACACATTTTGGAACAATAAATCACATCAGTGTGACTGTGGCACGGATTTGTAATAGTTATTGCCTGGGCACTTTCCTTCATACATATTTATAAGACTATGCATAATGCATTTCAAGAGTATCTCCATTTAGCACAACAATTCACCAATAAATATACCAGTCTATTTGCTCTCCCCCCTGCTCTAATGTTTTACTCTAATGGTTTACAAAAGACCAAACAAAAGTAACAAATAGTAACAAATAAAAAATAAACAAACTCTTGGATTTAATTTATGGGTCGTAACAGAAACTTATGATTTTAATGTTGAGGTTTATTTGGCTAAAACAAAACAAAAATATGAGGCCTAAAAGGAAAAAAATAGCTCAGAAAAGTAAGTAAATGGGAATAATCCTTTTAATACATAATAAGCAGATGTTATGTTGAATGTACATTGCTTTACCTCGTTTGTGGAAGTCCAAAATTCGTACCAATTCCAACTCTGGGGAGACAGTGAACAACCTTTTTCACCGTAGATTGGTCTGGAAAGTTGAACATGACAGCAACTGTACATAGGAAACAAGAGCACATGCCAGCTTTAACTTCATAATCCAGTCACTGAGGCTGGGTACAAGCTCTCCAATCACATAATCTAAAGACCGTTTCACCAGACATCTTACCAGTGTCTACTGTCCCCAAACATTTTTAAAACGGTCTGTGATCTTTTGATTTGATCTTTTGGAGCTCCTAACATGCCAGATCAATGATGGAAAGATATATTTTGCTTTTTGCAAGTGTGTACTGTGTCTATTAATAGATGAGAGTACACACTGGTAAGATATCAGGTGAAAAGGTCTATGATTGATTTATTGGAGAGATTGAACAGCCCCATTGTGTGCCCTGCTTGAGTCTTCAAGTATCTAGAGGCAGTTTACACATGACAGTTGCGCAAAAAAGTACATAAAAAAGTTACACTGAATCTCTTTAAACTTTTTAATATTTTACTAAGTACATTATTTAAAAAATTTTCACAAAAAAGGCCACTGTAATATTAAGAATGCAAAAGATAAAATATAAATAAACCAAGGAAAATATGGACTTTAAAAAATAACAAAAAAAATTGATTTGTTCATCATCTACATTTTTTTTATTTTATTTTTAACATTCATGTACAATGTATTGTATATAAAAAAAAACATTGTTGCTTTCTTTATCAAGTGACATTATTACAGTACATTTATAACCAGACGTGTAATGAGACATTTTATAGGTCTGTATTTAGAACAGCATTTTTATTTAACTAATGGTTTTTATGGGACTAGAAGAAAAATTCCACTTCCTACAGTTGTGAAAATGATATGTACTTCCTGAATCGCAGTTTTGTTTGTATGCATTGTCAAACAATTGTTTATGACCACGGAGCATATTCTGTGTACATGCTATAGGAAATTATAATACAATTTTATTATGTATTATATGATTGCTTACAGAGGCCAGATTGTGAGTGTGGTGAAACTTGTTTCCATGTGTTTAGTTTTCTCTTTCATTAAATTAAAACACTGAACATGTCTAATTCTATCGAAATGTTTTTGCAGTCCGTGGCTAAAATAAATAAATGTGTTTAACTATATATACTATACATTTTTCAATCTTTGTCATGAGAATGGACTTATACATATATGTACACACTCACTGTGTCTGTAGTTTTATATATTTATACTGTTACCTCGGTTTGCCATAAATATTTCCAGGGCTGTGTTTTGAAGAAGATAACGTCGAGAAAATATGGCGCGAATCTCTGTGAACATCCATTTTCCGTGAACCCCTTCGATGTAGGCCAGAATCTGGAAAGATATTTCGAAATTATCTCTGAATCAGCCATGATGTGTATATGACAAATCTTGTACACTACTACCAAAGTTAGAAATGGTATACACATCTCTGTGGCAATAACAATTCTAAAACATGATAATATTGGAGCATGGATCTAGACTTATCACCTCTGCTGTATGCAGACTTCTGCAGATGCAGAAATATTAAAGTAGGTAGGTCTTGTGTAGAAATACCTTCAAGTTAGCAAGTCAACCCCAATACGTTCCTATGCTCAGAGGAAATAGAACTCTGATTCTGGTCCATTATTATTTAATAATACCCAGTTTATTAAGGGATATCTATCTCAAGTGTTAGATAGATAGATAGATAGATAGATAGATAGATAGATAGATAGATAGATAGATAGATAAACATACACACATCTATCAATCTGTCTATCTATCTATCTATTGCAAATTTTCAGAAAAAGTAAGCAAAGAAACAAGGTGTTTATTCCACCATATTACCGACGTTTCATAGGCTACATTGCCAGCACTATGGTGGAATAAACACCTTGTTTCTTTGCATACTTATGTTAGGTGTGTGTGTGTGTGTGTGTGTGTGTGTGTGTGTGTGTGTGTGTGTGTGTGTGTGTTTTAAAAGGAGCATCAATCTTGATGATCTTAGAAAAAAAATAAAGATGATCCAAAACACTTATCGTCTACCTATTAAAATAGTTGTTGATCCTATCTGGAGAGATTAGGCTGAACTGAGACCTCTGCTCCACCATGCAAACCAATCATCCCTTTCTAGAGAAGTACTTCAAAGTCTCTGGAGTTCAATTAAAATTGGATTATATATAAGACTGCCTTGTGTGGAACTTTGCTTTACACACTGACAGCACCCTAAACAGAGAAGCAGTGCTCCTATAAACTTGTTGCCATGGAAACTGCATTTCTACCTTTGGTATATTTATTACATCAAGTTTAATGTTTGCAAAATACACAACCGTTTCTTTTTTTTTATTCACAGACATATAAATGCACCCAGTCCTTGTCAAGCTTAAGATGCTATATACACAAAAAAAAAATCTTTGGGTAATGTTATTACGAAGACATGCTATTCCTACTGGAACTTTACAGAGATATTATTCGCAGAGACAAACAGCCAAACTAACCCTAAGAAACACAACTGTAGATATAGGACTTTGTTTACAGAAAAAAAAACATACAGGACTAATATATTACTAAAACACATGAGCACAGCAAAAGTGTTGTCAATGGTCAATCAGTTGGACGAATGTACTTGTACTTTGTACTTATTTGCAGGTTAAGGAACATCTCTTCTAGGAACCCGTTATGAAGAAAATCTTAAAAAATAAAATAGGTTTACATTTGCAAGAATGTGGAGTTAACAAAGAAAATCAATTGGCTCAAAAATGGCCTAACTGAAATAATAGAACACAGAATCATGTATCAGTCCTAAACAATGTATGTTTCATGGTCTATAAATAACCGTTGCGAGTCCCCGCTGCAATGCTACACATTGTGAAATAGGGACAGCTGAAAGTGTCTTTTTGGCTGTCCCTATTTCGAAAGTGTAACACTGCAGAATTTGTTTTTAATGAATAGCTGAGTATCACTCAACAATTAATTTTTTCGGAAAACAGCACAGCCGCCGGACCAGACCACCAGAGAGGTGAGTAACCATCTCCAGGGACTTAGGGTTAGGCTGCGGGAGGGGGGGGGGTACTTGGGGTTAGGCTGCTGGAAGGGGTGCATAGGGTTAGGTTGAGGGGGGGGTGTCTTAGGTATGCTCACCCACTACCAGGGGTGTAACCACAGGGGGTGAAAGACGTGCGGCTCCAAGGGGCAGGCTGCAGGGGGGGGGTGACTTAGGGTTAGGGAGTGGGGAGACTTAGGGTTAGGGTAAAGGAGTAGGTAAGCCTTACCTTTTTGGAGCAGGGGCGTTTGCTACGGGGACCCACACCCATATATAACATACAATATCATAAAGCATTATTTATTTTTATTTTTGAATCATGAGTTTTTGAAAACGTGTAAATCATTGTGCAAATACCTGATACCGGATTAATGTTATCTATGACCAATAAGATTCTGCAACATTGCATATTTATATGGTAACATAACTTTATTATGACTCCTAATATTTGTCAACATGTAACCTTCTACTATAAACATACTTAAATATAGCTTTTCTCTCTAAAGCGGTCTATTTCTCCCTGATGAAGTCCAGTGGGTAATCCAAGGATAAAACGCGTTGGTAGGTTTGCTGACTTTGCTTAGTTGCTATGATCAATGACACTCAGATAAGCCAGAATTTTATTTATTGTATGCATATTACTTGAATTTTATAAATACATTTTTCTGAGCATGTTACACTAGATGGGTGTTCTTTTATATGCTTCCCTAAATGGAGCCCTCCATAATGAATAGGAGGAACATCTACAGAGCATAAAAAGAAACTTATGACAAAGCACCTATCCTTATGACATCCGGTACACATACATCTTTATAAGTGTTTAATATATCTAAAGTGTTGGTTCACACTTTTTTTTGATTAAAAGCATTTCTTATATCACCATTCTATGTAATTTAATGCACCAAAGACGCCTCCTGATCTCTTTTTTTCCTTCACAGTTTTAATCCGTGGGAACAGATGGATATTATACTTGGGACGGCTGCCCCTTAACAATCGGGTAAACACTATATCTAGAAAAATATCCTGAAAAATTGTCCTTTGACCATTGTATAGGACTTGTGAAATTTATCACTTGGAACATTGTTTTTTTGGAAGACTTTACGTATCTTTTTTTTATATTCATTTCCACTTGGGTTATTGGATATTAGTACTACATTTTTATTTTTTTTTCAATTAAATATAGCTTTATTAAATAAGAATTTTACTAAAAAGCATAACTAAATAGATTGTTTGCAGGCAATAAATAAAAAATGGCAACATAATGAAGTAAAATAAAGGGGTTAGTATAACTCCATGGATTGTATATAAAAATAATGTCATCAAATTAATCCATGATACATAAAGAGAACACCCAAACAAAATGAATGATCTGGTGGTCTGCTCCATTTCATTAGCTGAGCATCAGTTTAGCTGCGTGCTTTCCAGATAATGTACAGACATCATATGGCATGTGATGCTAAGGTAAAGCCAGAAGATGCAACAGAAAGACAACGCTATGGGCCCGATTCAATTTCCCGCAAAGATGGGAAAAGGTTTGCGTGCGCTTTTTCCAGTCTATTGCGGTAGGAAAAATTTGTGAATTGTTATGTGCACCTCTATGGGGTGGGCAAAAAAGTCCACAAAAGAAATTCACGGTATTAGCGTTGTACCACAAATAACGTGGCGTGTGAAGCTAATTGAATCAGGCCCTTTGTGTCAGACTTTCATTTTAGTAACATATAACTAGCTGAATGAATGGGGGAAGGGGGCATAAGAGTATTGTTATATTTGTGTATATGGTTATGGTACCAGCTAGACAATACTGCTATGTGTAATGCACTTAATGCATCAGTATACACTCATTGGCAGGAGCAAAACCATACTGCAGTGGGAGGTGTATTTAAAACGTGTAAAATTACACTTTGTAGCACAACTCTAAAATAGAGTTTAAACATACACTATATGGACAAAAATATTCGGATGCCTGACCATTACACCAACAGGGACTGTAATGACATTGTATTTTTATATATAGACTTTAATATGTTAATATGTCCCCCTAACAGCTTCCACTGTTGGCTTTCCACAAGATATTGGAGTGTTTCTGTGGGGATTTGTGCCCATTCTTTCTGTAAAACATTTATGAGATCAGGCACTGATGTTTGATAAGAAGGCCAAGCTCGCAATCTATATTTCACTTCATCCCAAAGGTTCTCGATGGGGTTGAGGTCAGGGCTCTGTGCTGGCCAGTCAAGTTCTTCTACACCGAACTCCTCAAACCATATCTTTACAGTCCTTGCTTTGTGCACTGGGGCACAGTCATGTTGGAATAGAAAAGGGCCTTTCCCAAACTGCTGTCACAAAGTTGGAAGCATAGTATTGTCCAAAATGACTTGGTATGCTGAAGAATTGCCTTTCACTGGAGTTAAGAGACCTAGCCCAAACCCTGAAAAACAGCCCTATATTATTATCCCTCCTCCACCAAACTTCACAGTTGGCATAATGCAGTCAGACAGGTAATGTTTTCCCGCCATCTGTCAAACCCAGTCTCGCCCATATGACTGCCAAATAGAGAAGCGTGATTCATCACTCCACAGCACACGTTTACACTGCTCCTCAGTCCAGTGTCGTGTGCTTTACACCACTCCACCCGTGCATGGAATTGGACTTGGTGATGTGAGTCTTGCATGCAGCTGCTCAGACATGAAAACCCATTCCATTAAGCTCCTGCTGCACAGTTTTTGTGCTTCTATTAATGCCAGTGGAAGTTCTGAACTCTTCAGCTATGGAATCAGCAGAGCACTGGCGACTTTTATGCACCATGCGCCTTAGCAGTCGTTGACCCTGCTATGTGATTTTACGCGGTCTTCTGCTTTGTGGTTGAGTTGCTGTTGTTCCTAAATGCTTCCACTTTCCAATATTATCCCTTACTGTTCACCCTGGAATATCCAGCAGGGATAACATTTCTCTATACCACGCTTGAAGTCACCGAGGTCTTCAGAATGACCCATTTGTATCACAAATGTTTGCAATGGAGACTGCACGGCTAGGTCCTTAATTTTATACACCTGTGGCAATGGGTCTGATTGAATTCCATACTTAACAGGTGTGGCCAAATACTTTTGTCCACATAGTTTAGCGGTTTAGTATTTCTGTGCAATAAGCAAGCCAGTCAGTATTTTCCCTGCATGCAAAAATTATTCTGCATCTCTCACATTGCAACATAGATTGTTCAGGTGTAGATTTACCCCCTTTGTGCAGCTGCTACAAACTCTGAATCTGCCCTTATAACTACACAAAATAAATTGTTGTCTTGCACAAAGTTATTGCTTTAGAGATTAGGAGCAAACTAAGAACTAAATTCTTTATTTGGGTACATTGACAGCAGAAAGGAGTTAAATAAATTCTATGTGGACTGTGTATTGATCTGGCACCAGAGACTATTGGTAGTGTAACATAGGCTAGTAGATAACCATAAACAGCTGATGTTCTCTGTTCTGATTACCGGAGGAGATGATAAGAGCCCAACAAATGATGTATCAGCTCATTTTATCTTATCACTGCGGCACTGGGTGACAATGAAGTTCATATTTCACTGAATCCCATTGAAGACTGGGAAAATTACTTGACCTCTTGACCTGAAATTTCACAAGAGGACAGAAATGTTTCTTCTGCAAGGCAATGCAATTTTTCAGATGTCAACCTTTAGTCTTGCTTTAAAAATTAATTTCATTTATATTAACCAATGATATTGACATTTTCATAAAATGCCATTTGATACAAGAAGCAGAGAATACCAAATTGATGTTGCCTTAGATGGGTAAAACTATTCCTTTGAAAGCCTATGTGGCAGACAGATTTACAGCAAGCAAAAATTCCTTTTTCATTGCGTAATATTTGAACTGGACTGATGCACCTAGAGACCCGAGCTTGTAAATACTTCAAACTGTCTTTAGTAGCAACTTACTGTTTAGCTTCAAACCATGATAAATTAAGATATGAGTGCAGGGGAAAATGCATCAACAAATGGATGTGAAAATATAAAACTGCAATAAAATGCAGCAGGTAACATACTGCTCATTTCAATGTAATGTACAAACATGTGGCCATATTGGAAAAGTAAGTATGGCCAGTTGAAAACGTCTTTAAAACAGTACTTAATGGACACTTTGGGCCTGATCCAGACCTACGCTCGGGTGCGTTTTTACGATGGTCGGAAGCATAAAAACAGCCATTTGTATTTACTGCGCATGCTCGGGGCAGATGTTACGCTCATATGCTACGAAATGCTCAGTGTATGGGCCTTGAGCGTACCAGCTTCGTAACAACGCTCGAGGGGGCGTGCCTGCCATACGAAACCCATAAATACGCACCGAGGGCGGGTGAGGCATTTCAATTGTACAGTATGGGCGCGCTCAGCGTCGTAACTACGCAATGAGCTTACGAATGCCTGTGGTTATGAACAGAAAAGTTAGGGTAGGGTTTGCTGGGCGTAAGGCTGCTAAACTAAGTATGACCTAGGGGAGTGCCTATGGGAGGGCATCGTAGGTACGCTGGCGTAAATACGCTACGCACATGAGCGTTTCATGAGCATAGGTCTGGATCAGGCCCTTTGCATGCAGTAGCCTTACTATAAAGCCCAGGAAAAGGGGTTTTTTTAAATGCAGCTCTCCTCCCACATCTCTGTTAGGGAAAATAAATAAGATAATGTATTATGGGGTGCACTATGTGTTTGAGGCATAGAGAGAATATATTATTGTGTGTTTTTGAGAGGTAGAATGACTGTAGGTTCTGGCTTAGTACTTTTCATCAGCTAGGTACACCCCCAAGGAGAGACAGTCAAGCCTCCAAATGTTTGAACACACCCCTTTTAAAAGCGCACAAGTGTCTATAATAGTTTATTACGGGGAGATTGAGAAGTTGCTGTGCCAGGGCCTAAAATTCCTCTTTCCTCTTAGCAGCACTGGCCATGTCCAGCTTTGGTCACAGCTCAGTGACAGCCAAAGAGCATCCATCCATTACAATTGTGTTCATCACAACACAATGTGAACAGCCAAGGAACAGAAGCCTCAACAGTAATGAACATTGATTAGAAAATCATACAAATTAACACTTCATAGCAATAGGAACACTAAATAACACAATGAAAGTACTGCACTGCATACTAGAGACCCCATGTAATCAAATTATTTTAAAAAAACTTGTTATTGTTATTAAAGGAATAAAAAAAATAATAAAAATAAAAAGTAAAAGGTCTCAGTGACAGGACTGTCACAAGACTGATCAAACAGTAAGAGTTCAGCAGAAGAGTGTAAATCCCTACCATTCTTCCTAAATAAAATCATAAGAAACGGCCACTAATTTTCTTGTTGTACTTACCATTCACTCTATGGGCTCTATTTATAGAGCATCCTGTAAATGTGATGAACGATAGTGCTCCAGGCTCGCTTATCATCGCAGCGAGCCTGGACACTTCCCTCATCAGATTTATAGAGATGCCCCTTCGTTAAGCAGGACCTCGATGTCCCACGATAGAAGGGGCAGCATCATCGGCGCTTCATTCGTTAATGAAGTTCCGACGCAGACGGAAAAGATCTGCTCTTCATTTCGGAGAGGTAAGTTGCATAAGCTGATTCCTTCATGCATTTCTTTTGCAAAGTCCCTGAACCACCAATGTTTTTCCCGCCTTGATCCAATGAAGCACCAATGAAAAGAGAAATAAGATTGAGCCTTTATATATATTAATTTTATATACATAAAGGCTCAATCTTATTTCTCTTTTCATTGGTGCTTCATTGGATCAAGGCGGGAAAAACATTGGTGGTTCAGGGACTTTGCAAAAGAAATGCATGAAGGAATCAGCTTATGCGACTTACCTCTCCGAAATGAAGAGCAGATCTTTTCCGTCTGCGTCGGAACTTCATTAACGAATGAAGCGCCGATGATGCTGCCCCTTCTATCGTGGGACATCGAGGTCCTTAAAGGCTCAGTCTTATTTCTCTTTTCATTGGTGCTTCAGTGGATCAAGGGGGAAAAAAACATTGGCGGTTCAGGGAGTTTGCAAAAGAAATGCATGAAGGAATCAGCATTATTCCTTATGCGACTTAGCCCTCTTCTGCACCAATCAAATGATTTGGTGGGAGGAGTTTAGACCCCTATCGCAGGGAGTGATGGCAGTTTCCACTGGCGATGCATGATATGTAGATATGAAAATCTTCATTTTGAAGCGATAGTGGCAGTTTTCTGTGAAAAACTGCCACTAACACTTCAAAATGAAGTCTATAAATAGAGCCCTATATATGTATTGTCTAGAACCAGAACCAGATTATTTTCCTCTTATTTATCTCCGTTTCTCAGAGAAGGAGGTGGTGGGGAAAGGCGGGGACAATACAGGATACAAAACTGCATACCAAAACTTATGAGAATCCTTTTTCAGAAAAGTTCACCAAAAGCAAAGGATATTTTGGGGGCCCTACCATTTGTGTCATGTGACACATGATCAGCTCCAATCTGGAACAATTCTTATAGTCCTGGATTGACAAATATTTTGTGTAAGCTGTAGCTGTAAAGTCTGATATTGCTTTGACATGTTGCTTACATATATCAGATTAAAAATCCTACAAAGAGCCAAAATGTTTAAAGGATTTTTAACACAATCATCTTATTAGACCATTCACACATTATATATGTGCATGCTCAAAGTGCCAGATTCAACAGCGGACTGTGAAGACGAGAATAAGCACAAAGTGTGCTTATTTCTATCTATTACGGTAAGAAAAATTTGCAGATTTTAACTCGCATCTCTATGAGGTGCAAGATAAAATCTACGATGTAAACATGCGGAAAAAGCATCACGGCCAAGCTTCGGACAGTTGAATGCATTAACCGCAACTAACTTATTTTTTTTAAAGTGAAGATCATCAAGCAAGTTCTGTGTCAGAAACTGAGCATTAAAATGACAACTTGGACAATCACTTTGTAAAGACTCCCTTCAGAAATGCTGAAGCCTTTTATGTTAATGTTTATAAAGAAAATAAAACATTCCTAAGCGACTAGTTATCACAGTTACTGCACAACTTCTCTCAGTTGCTGTTACTTATGCAGACACAGAGAGCGCTACTCTAACATACCGTTTCACAGATCAGAGCTACCTTCATTTAAAGCATGCATAAATATTCCTATAGTTAGCAAAGCTTCCTATACTTTGTATTACCAAATATCTTAGTTTGTCTAATATGTAAATATGCCACCTAGTACTACAGACAAACCATACACAATATTAATGGTTAATTGTACTAGATTCAGTATTGTAGCAAGTAATTAACAGAGGATTGCAAGCTGTAGATTTTTTCCCATCTATCTACTCAGCACCGACTGCACTAAAGTAAACAAGAGAGCTTTAAGGAGAAGTCATTTGCATTGTTTTGTATCTACCATTAATACTTACCTGATCTGTACTTTCTGTCAACACTCCATATAAAAACTGACACTATACTTATATAATAATGTAAATGCTGACACATTTATAGTATATAATTGAAGGTAATACATCATCAAATTTTCTACAGTATTCAATCAAATAATTTTAAGGAGCAATAAAATAGAGGAATTCTTACTAGTTTAGCAAAGATCATAATGATCAAGTCTGAAGCAGAGTAAATTTACTCTTAGAAACCAGTAAAGAAAAAACGGAAAAAAAAATGCCAATCCCGTTTCACATATACAAAACTCTCTAACTACTAGTAAAAACTTCAAGGTTACAAAAATGTCAGATAAAAGCTTCCTCTCCAATCAACAGCTACTCAAGTCCTCTATATCGGCATATTACAGTACACAAAGAAAGGCTATAAAATGACCATGTTTTACATAACTTGTATGGATGGTGGGTGGGAACAGGTATTTAAATCATTCAGCAATGGCTTGGCTAAACATTCAAAATACATAAGACAGGGTCCTGGCAAAAGGATCAGACTCATTGTCTTTGTTGCTCTTCATTATTAAAATTGTACTTGACTTTTCAATACTTGATGGTTTATTCGTGATAAAGGACATTTCTGGATTTCTGAAAATAGATTTTTTGACATCTACATTTTAAAAATGATCTTCAATACTATTTGATCATAACATGCAGCAACTGGTAAGAAAACTGTACAGTGTGGCACGTAAGATTTCTCATTTGTACTGCAGACCCATGTGGCACACAAGCTTTACTCAACACTGTCAGGGTAAGCAGGGTACACCACAGGGCTTTTTCTGACAGATCCAATGATCAAATAGTTTTAGCAGATACCTTATCAGTGTGTACTGCCCAACGATGCTGCAGAATCGTATGAAATAGCACCAGATCGTTTGATTTACTTTGTGGGAGCTCCTAATTTTGGCGATCAGCATTGTCTGCTAATTTCTTCAGAGTATGCTGGAATGATTAATCATTCACTGTGGTCAGTACAAAGATTAGCTGCAGAATAGTGAACAATTACAGTAACCGGTAACAGTGTGTACCCAGCTTTATACCACACTTTTACACAATAAATGTAAAACTTCTAATACAAAGCTACATTTGGGAGCCCTGACTGATTTGTAATGCATAATGCTCATTATTAGCACCTCCTTATCTCGGATACTTCCTCATTTTTAAGGGAAAGCAATAATAAAACCCTCATCCATTATCCTCTTACTGATCTAGTCAAGTGGGAATGGTTAATAACATGCTACAAATTGAACTTCAATCACCTAATTTCCTTTCTTCTTTTTATAAGCAATTCACATTAAAATATTACTGGGAAATATAATTTGTTTTACAGCCATGCGGGTGCTGTATTTATGGAGGCACAGACATTAAGTGTTTTGAGTCCTAGTATTAAATATATCCACTGTTTCCTTTATCTATAGTGCTAAAACATGATCTCATTTTATTACAGCGCAATAATACAAGAGGCTTATCTTCGTGAACACAGGGCCATCAAGTCAGCCTAATAGTAGGCATTATACAATAGGTCATTTATCTTGTTTTCAAATTTTTGGTAGCAGTGGTTACTTTATGAATTGGTACATTATTGTGGATGAAATTGCTGCCTATTTAAAAAAATAAAATAAAAAATTAATCTGTTTACAAGCAGTCTTATCTTTAAATGCCAGAGCTATTAGGAAACATGTCCATAACTGTCAAGAAAAGTGAATTAAGGGAAAGTAGGGAATATTACACAAATAAAAGCCATAATGATTTAAGGCTTTTCTCAGTAAGTAGACTGTTGCTGGATCATAAAATGTCTTTACAATTGTACAGTTTTTAGCTAAGTATGTAATAGAGTTGGTTTGCTTACTGGCTCCCAGACCTGCTCATTCATCACCCCTGCTTGTTTACCAACCGAGTAATGCGAGTTTTTACTGTTCAGTTCAAAGCATAAGATTTGTTTTGTAAAAGAAAATGTGCCAGCCAAAATGACCACAGCAAATTAATTTTTCTCTAGTGGTGAGGAGAGATCTGAATGCCCCAAACACCTGGGGACATATGAACACAGCAAAAATGGAAAGACAACACACAGACAACTCATGTGATTACACAATAATTGGATGGGTAAGCTAAGGAGCACTATGTAGCTGTGAGAGAAAGAAGTAGTGAGCACAGGCCGGATTGTGTAATGGGTCATTTCACCACACAGTGTGTCACAGATGACAGGGAGGTCAGGAGTAGATGAGCAGCACGCAGTTTTCTGCCTTCCTTTGATGTCTTCTCTGAGACATGTTGGCACCAATATCTTCAACTCTAGTTCTGCAAAATGATAGACATCTGCACCACATTTTTGACAGCCCATATGATCATTTCTTCCCAACATAACAGAAGTGTGTGGATATTTCCTTTAAACACACCATTATCTTTAATATGTGCTATATTTGAATTAAAGAACATAACTAATGTATCAATAAAGTGGAATGAACAGTCTTGAATAAAAAGCACAGGTTAATGTCACACCAGTATGATTTGTGTGTCCATTAGCACTGCACCAAAGGCAGCACTACCAGACAGCTTGGTGACAATGCAGCTACCTTTGTGCCATCTGGGAGAATAATGGAACATACTCGTTATCTATACATGAAACACACTAGTCATATTATGCATGTAAATAAAGAAAGAAACAATTAAAGCTGTAAAATTATTCAGCCTATCTAGTCATATATTCCTGTCATTGTTTATCAGCATATGAGTTTATCAAATTAATGAGGTCTCGGACAAATGGTCTGCCTAATGAGAGCTTATGAATGTGGCCCAAGTTCTGCTCCACTGATGATGGCATCAAAGTGACAGAGATGAACATCCCATCATCCAATATTCACAAATAAAATATACCCAAATGTATTTCTGCATACAGACTGCACTTTCATACATTCACTCTAGTGCTGCTTTGTTCATAAAATAAACGTATTTCAATATTCAAATCTTGTATAATTTAGCAAAATAATGGGTGACTGAAAGATTTTCTGTTATTAAGGAACACATAAGATTGCCCCTTGTGCTCCAAGCAGTAGTAATGCTGGACCGGATTCTCACTTCCAAATTTTTCTTTATACAAGCGGTCTTTAAAGACGGCATGTACACAATCTACGTAATGCAGTGGTTACGTAGATAGCATAAAAGTTACTACGAATGCGTAGTAGCTCGGCACTTATAACTACGCTTGTATGAAGATAATTTCAGAAAGTGAGAATTCGGTCTGCTATTCTTTAATGCTCCCTGCAGTAGCACTGTTTATTCAGTTTTCATTCTCACAGCAGTAGTACTGTTTATTCTTCACATCTTCTCCCAGCAGTAGTGCTGCTGTTTATTCCTTACTTCCAGCAGTAGTCCTGTTTTTCAAACACCCCCAAGATGAAGAACTCTTTATTCCTCACTCCCACTAGGCGTAGTACTGTTTAGCATACCTCCTAAGTGTCCCGAGTTTGAGCAGGACTGTCCCGCCAGCCTCACAACTTGTCCCGAGAGATCACACTCACAGGACGAAGTAGTTTTTTGTTTTTCTTTTTTTTTTTTAAATCCCATGCCGCTGTATATGCAGCTGGGCTTTTTACAGTACTCAACAGGTAATAAAAGGGCTCGTACGGGAGCCCTGTAGGACCAAATCTGTTACTGAATGACAGTGACCATAACCTATACAGTCACGGTCATTCAAGAAAAGGGATTTTGTCCTACAGTACTCCCATAGGAGCCCTGTATTACCAGCGGTCATGTGACCACAGAACAGACGCCACCCGGAGAGAGGGAGAGCCTCACAGTAGGAGCGCCACGGAGGAAGGCAGAAGACATCAAAGGTAAGAAAATAACTGGTCTGACATGAAAGCTGGCACTTATCATTAAAGGGGCAAATAGAGGCTGGCATTAAGGGGGCAGATGGAGGCTGGCAATAAGGGGGCAAATGGAGGCTGGCATTAAGGGGGCAGATGGAGGCTGGCACTGACAATAGGGGGCAGACATGGAGGCTGGCACTGGCAATAGGGGCAGATGGAGGCTGGCACTGTCAATTGAGGACAGACATGGAGGCTGGTAATAATAATAAGGGGCAGACATGCAGGCTGGACATATAATAAGGGGCAGACATATATGGAGGCTGGACATATAAATGGGAAGACATATTGAGGCTAGACATATAATAAGACCAGACATAGACGCTGGCCATAATAATAAGGGGCAGACATGGAGGCTAAACATAAAAATAAGGGGCAGACACAAATGCTGCCCATGATAATAAGGGGCAGACATGGAAGCTGGACAAATAATAAAGGGGCAGACATTTAATAAAGGGGCAGACATATGATATGGATGCTGAACATAACAATAAGGGGCAGTCATGGATGCTGGACAAATAATAAAGGGGCAGATATGGAGGCTGGATGTATAAACAGGTGCCGACATATGGAGACTGGACAAATAATAAGGGGCAGACATATGGATGGCTAAATTATTAAAAGAGGCATGCACTAGACCCGCTATCTGTTCATGCCAGACACACCCACTTTCCCAGACACGCCCACTGGGCGGCACAGGCCGCGGAAATTTGTCCCTCTTCACAATTATCAAATGTTGAGAGGTATGTTTAGGAAGGCACTCCCTCTTCCAGAAAGTGGTGTTGTTTATACCACACTCTCACCAGCAGTAGTAATGTTTATGCATTACTCCTATCAACAGTAAGGCGGTTTATTCTTCTTCCCACTCCCAGCAGTAGTAGTTTATTCCTTGCTCCCACACTAAGCAGTAATATTGTTTCTTTTTTGCCTTCCCCCATGCAGTAATAGTATTTATTTCTTGTCACCCTAAACTATAACTTGCTATGTTAAGTAGTATTAATCAGTCCTCACTCTCTCTCAGAGATACAGTATTGTTTATATCTCACTGTGCTAACGCAATTTAAAAAAAGATTAATCTGTTCCTCAGGTTAAATTGTCTTTTCCGCCATTGACATTTCTATTGTCATTTTACTTTTAAGCAATAAAGTTTATACCAAAAAGGTTAGGTTTTTGATCCAAGTTTAACAAAAAGTGAAACAGTGTAAAAATAAATATAGAAAAAATATTTCATACTGTTTTTGATGTAGAAATTTATTTTTTTGGTGTAAAAGCATAATATAAATGGCATATTCAGATTTCTTAAAGGTTTTCAGCGAATCCCATTTTTACAACTGCTAAAACTATTCAACTCTTGGACATAATGTGAAAGTGTCCCTTTGTAAGTTGTCTCACAGCTTAGCATTACTTTAAAAAGCAACTTTATGAGTTATTCATCTGTGACAATTTCAAGTCCAAATAAAAGCATTGGCTTTTTTTATTATTATTATTGCAGCAGTTTCTTTGTTTTGTCCTAGCTGGCAAAGCCTTTTTTTGGGACATTAAGCCTGCATTTACCATAATACGGATTAAGCTTTTTTTGTCCCATTGCAGTGTTTGTTAGCAGGTTAGTCTTTTTACATTCTTCACAGCCTGCCTAAAGATTACCCTTTAGGCCTCACAAAATACTTCTGTGGATTTAGAAAAATGCCAGCGTGGTCTTGGGGTTAATTGGAAGAAAAGTGAATCCTTTAACACATTGACTCATTAAACATTTAGCCCACTACATGCTAAGCACAGAAGAAAGAGAAAAGATCAGAACAATAACAAGATAGCAGAATAGCTGGAAATAATGATAACCAATTGTTCTACAAATTGAGTGTCCTTTATCTGTAAGATAAATAAAGTTTAATTAATCAAAGACCATGCTAAAGCAACACTTGAATATGCTTTATATGTGTCACATACCTACAGAGTAAACAAGGGTTGTCAACACATTGTAATGAGAAGAGGTTGCAAAAGCAAAATAAAAATAAAAGGATTAATGATCAATTCCCATCAAATACGTACGATTATAATATTTTATGTACCTCATCTGTGCTATTCCATTTTCAGTCAAATATTTCATTTATAAATATGCTTCCTTAAGGGGGGGAAGAGAGAGAAGAGAGAAGAGAGAGAGAGAAGAGAGAATAAAAAAAAACACAGAAGAAAAAAAGAAAACACAAACACTTAAACAGATGTAAAATGAGCAATGCAACCACATAATTTAGAAAAGTACAATAAACAAACATTTCTGCACACTCTGAAGTCTTAGCAGGAAATGTAACCTGCTTTAAGTCTAAGCAGTTTTGGAAAGTAAAAATGCTTTAGTGTATACCATAAATTGCTATGCATCAATGGAATTACAGCATTTTAATCCATCTCTGAATTAAATAGCACAATAATATTCAACTTCAGTGTTCTGGACACTTGTAATAAAGTTATTTTTTAGAAGAATAGCTGACAAAAAGTGATTGCTACATTTTTAAAACGTAAGCTCGTTATATACTTGGATTGATCTGAATATTGTACAGTATATTGCATGGCATGGGCCATTTGTCAGAACCCCATTAAAAGGTTCATTAGCAAGCTGACCATAATCTCACTGTTAAGCATTCCTGGGTAGAGGGGAGCCAAACCTGCAATGCAAGTACACAATGCCCAGTGTATGCCACTACACCCAGTCTCATAATGTGTTTATGTTTATATGTGTTTATTCCGAGTTTACATATTGTGTGACCCCATTGGGCAGTCAGGGGCTACATGGCAGGCTTTAATAATCATACTCCTTGCCTTTGAAATGATGGAGACTGAATTACTCCTTTAGATGACATCAAGATGGACATCTTTCTACATGAAATATTCCATAGGTCTCCAGTTACCTGATGTCAGGAGTCATGCCAATAGCCCAAAATGTAAATTGCGGCCGACTTTACAAAGTTCTGTCATCATCTGAAACATCATCCAGAGACGTTTATCTGGCTTTGAAGTTGCAGAAATCAGGCCTGAAAAGGACTAACGTAGGTTTTGTGTATGCAGTCATCTGCTCACCATAACAACAGACCCCATTACACTGGTCACATCTGTAATCACAATAATACTAACAAGTGCGCTATTCAACTTTTCATTTATGCTCAAATATTTTGCCAAATATTGGATAATTCCATACCTGCAACTAAATATTTTGCAAAACAGGCAGCATGTGTCATTCAAAGATTAATTCATATATAAAGAGTCGACAAAAGGCAAAATTGGATGAATCAAATATTCTGCTACATATAAAATGCAAAATGAGCAATAATTTTAAACTAGTTTTCAACCAGTTACATAGCTCCCACAGCTTAATCTTCATTAATAAAACAGATTTTCTTCGACACATTCAACCAACACTTTTCTAGTTTGTGTTCTCAACAAGATCCTTGTAAATTCTCTCAACAAAACAGTTTAATGCTAATTTTCTTTAATCGGCCTTTTATTCCTGATAGAGAGCAATGACAGAACTAAACACACTGAAGTAATAAGCAGATAAAAAACTAGCAGCTAGGACTGGGTGGTACTTCTAAAGTATACAACAATGCCATAGTCAAGTGAAGAAAATTGAAAAGACAGCCAAGGCTCAGCAACAAAATGGTTAAAGACTCAGAATTATTGTTCTCCCAGCTATGAAGGTCCGCTAGATTGGGGCCAGCGTAAACATCAGACGAGTTAAGATTACTGCCTATTATCTCAATAATTCTCTCCGCTTTCCCCTTATAGCCTATTGCTATCAACATACACAACTTAAAAAGCTTTCCTTTTACTAAGGAGTAAACTTCTTTTAATCCGTCTATTATTGAGCTCTTAATTGGATTGGAAGCAGGGTGGAGTATAAAATAGCCGCCTTTCCAGACTTAAAGGTGAACTCTCCTGCAATCATGAATGAGGCTTTTTACACAAACTGCCTCAAACCTTTTGTTCAGAAAGAAAAAAAAAATAAAGCTGTTAAAGGGGATAAAGGCAACAAAAAAACACAGTAGGATAGTAGCACTAAGGATGTATGGCTACTTTCATGAATAACGTTACATGAAAGCAACATGTCTAAAAAAATATTTGAATTTAAAATACGTTCTTGTTTTCGTTTTCTGTACAAGCAATATACTTTAATGTTGCATGCGTAGGATACATTGGTCATCAGCTAGTATGGTTTATTATCCTGTGAGCAAAGTTATAGAAACAGCATGATAGGATTTACAGAAGGTGTCCCATCTAGTAATAGTGTAATCAACAAACTTCTCATCTCTGTACTCATATCACAAATGGCAAATATATTGTTAAATGCACAGCACACTATTCTCTATTTCAGTAACTACATTTATAGCACATATGAAGAAAATTAAATTTACACAAAGGAGTCAGTGTTAACTTTTATTAACTTTAGAATAAAATAATAATAATAACATAAAAAATACAAAAGATGTATGATTCATACTACTCTAATAAAGCAATACCATAGGACCAGATCCAGACTTCCTACGAGGGGACAATTTCCAATCACTAAAATTGGAAAACGCCCCATTTTCCAAGACAGACCTGTATCCTATGCATCGAGAATTCCTTCCTAGTTCCATATCCGAGGGCAGGCAGGATGTATCACAGAGTGGAAGCGCTTCTGCTCTGTGGGATGTGGCACACATGCAAATCGTAAATAAGGACTGGCTTCAAAGAGGGCTTAGCAGCTGCAGCTCTAAGATGCCCTAACACAGAAAAGCACTACAAATGCAAGATTTGGATAACAGGCTTGTGGTGCCTTAAGATAAAATAGTGTTAAACCAAAACAAAATAAAAAAAAAACCTATTACAAACAACAAGTGTTTGCAACAAACACAAGAAGGATGAATGCACGCTCCCTCTGCAACCTACAGAGACCGTTACACAAACTTCTTCTGTAACAAAGTCCAAAACAACACAGTTAGCAATATCTAGGCGCTGGAGGTATTAACCACCAGCGACCAGGACTGGCTGTGTCTTTGGTATGGTAATGTCCAAATAAAAGTTCCTTTTTACTCACAATTCTGTTGTCCAATGTCTCCATTTGTGCAATGTGAACCCTTATAGGAGAATTGTTCCTTTTTGAAGAATGAATGCCTCCGGCACCTAGATATAGCTGCTAACTATGTTATTTTGGACAATACTGTGCTTCCTAATTATTGTCCTCAACTTTACTTTGGCCATATACCCTTTTTTTCTTGGAACTAGAATGACATCTCCTTTAATTCTAAGCAATTGTCCCTCTTCCAAAGTCTATCACCATTAGTCTATTTAAGGAGAAATAAAGAGTGGCCATTATTGCTTGTATCAGCTTCCAATAGGCCTCTTTGTGGGAGTAGCATATATGTCATTCTGGAACCAACAACACCAGTTAAGAATTTCTATTGTTCTCCTTGAGAGGGAGGACTAGGAGAGATCCAAATTACATTTGGGCCTCCTTTTTAGGATTCTTGATCCAAATTCATTCTACAGTCTTAAGTTTATAGGAGAAGCCACAATACAGAGCATTTGGGTGCAAAGTGAAAAGGTTACACATAGAAGACTATTTGACTAATTTTAGAAACATGCAGCACCTAACATTCTATTTCAAGCTTTGTGCTGCTTATATTTCTATGCAGTGCTTTCCTTTTGTTCAATTATTTATTTTTGCAGAATTCTAAAACATTTGCATAAAATTTATATAAAAATGAGATAAGAATAATGCACAAAATATTTTATCAACCTATCCAAATTTCAAGTCTGAATATCTCTGAGCAAACATTTTGTGCAAATATTTCAATTTCTTACATCTCTCCCATGTCGACTGAAAATTATGATCTCAACACAGGGATTTAGGGCTCAATAATAAAAGCGTAACCCGCTTGGCATTCAATCATGTTGCTGTATCCCAATATTTACTTTAAACCTCTGATGATCATCTTGAGAAATGGTACTAAGTGGCAAAGCAGTGATATTTTATGTTGCTTAAATAATACCCATACTTACTTCACAAGTAACATATTTCTCAGGCATTTAGACATACTTGAGTTACAACAGTATAGAGATTGAATCCTCACATAAAGGAAAATTCTGAAGTATGGTGCCTGCTGCACTAGTCTAATACATAATAAGACTTTTAAAGCTCACTAGTGACTGAAGTACCTTGGCTCCAGTCTATCCATCATGGTAGTCTTAAAATGTATCAAAGCTCATTTTAAATATACTTACATTCTATTTATTTATTGCTATACATGCAAATTTGTCGCGTTGCAATAAAATATTCTGCAAGCTCTGTATGCAATTACATATAGTATGAAAACTGCACCATAACTGTTCAGCATATATGAGTAAACCTGTCATTTAAAACACATACTTATCTTTTGTACAAAATTTCTTGGTTGAAAGTATGAAAGATACAAGTTTATACGTGAGTGAGTGCCTGCCTGCCTGCCTGCCTGCCTGCCTGTCTGCCTGCCTGTCTGTCTGTCTGAAAACTGAATAAATTTAACAATTATAGAGCATTGACATTTATCTGTATTTAACAAATTAACCTAAAGTAACAACAACATTTTTTACTTTTATGGCAATAATACATATATTGAAAAGCAGATAAAAGGTATAACATGTCATTAACATTGATGGTAATGTATAAAGATCTAAACACATTGGGTTGATTAGCTACAGAAATAGTGTACATTTTCAATGGCATGATCCATATTGCAATGGGAGAGATGCAGATGGATTTTATTTTTCAGGATGCAGGGAAAAGAGTGGCCTATTTTGCTTAAGACTTCTAGTAATCAGCTTTCTTTTTTAAACTCTAATTTAGAATTGACAAAACATGACCTCTCAACTGGTTCTGTTGGCACAATTTAAACAAGCTTCCCACTTGCAGTACAACATGGTTTTGCCAAGGTGCCGATTTGCTCCTTTTTAGCTGTTATTTTCAACTATGGATCATTCCCATTATACCCCCATTTGTGGACAATTTTATTGACTTATTGCTTAAATATAATTACAGTTCTATACAATGTTTTTATTATCCACATTTCAGATAGCTAAGAAAACAACTTCAAGCTGTCTTTGTCCAAAATTTTAAATGGCGTGGATGGCAAATGGAGCATATTACAATTTTCCTTACAGAGTGTTCAGGTAAATTTCATAAAGCTACCTTGACCTCCGGTCATAAATAAACCTCATGATTTTTGGTCATCCTTATGTAGCCGAAAGGCTGTTTTCTCACTAAAAAGAATTATGACCCCGTAATACTGTAGAATGTAAGAAAAATGATGATACACTTATAGGGCTAGAATTACTAAACTGCGGGTTTGGAAAAGTGGAAATGTTGCCTATAGCAACCATTCAGATTCTTGCTCTCTCTTTCTTTTTAAATACTAAAGAATGTCAGCTTAAATCTGATTGGTTGCTATGGACAACATCTCCACTTTTCCAAACCCACATCTTAGTAAATCTGTCCCTTAGTCTTCTTCACATACATGTTTCTATATTTTTAAAAGGAGAGTAACTACAAAGTTCCTTTCTGATGTACGAATCCTACTTTGTATATAGAAAAACATGTACATTGGTATGAGTATTATCTACTCTTACCATGACCAAACCCATACAATACCCAAGTAACACCTCAATGACTGCTAATATTAATATAATTTACAGAAGGGTGATTTTTAATATAATAAACTCACTTAAGAGAAGTGTAATAAGTTGTGTGATTATTTTAATATTGTTCCATGCAGATATACAGTCAGTAAGGAGAAAATAAAACAAGATAGATTTTTCTCCTCATAAAAGCAACTTGCTTTGATCTCTTCAGAAACCAGTGTATAATGAGACATAATTGAACTTGAAGTGGAGAGTAGCACATTTATAAACGAGGTGCTTCAATGCCTTAACAGCTGCCATTGTGTAGCCAAACTGCTCACAGATCGGGATCTCTGATCTACCGAAAGGCTCGACATGAACCATATGTTGCCATCTTTATTAAAAGCAATTGTGCTGAAATATAAACTTCCAGAACTACAATTTGCAGGCTCATTCATTAACTTGTGTACAGATTTGCAGAACAATGCACTGTTAAATATTTTTCCTAAAAAAAATCTGAAATGGTTACTAAGCAGTATGCTGGGACTTTTTGGAAAGGATTTATGTAAATATTAAGCTGCATTATTCCCTTGTGTGCACCACAACAAAACTGCTTTTAGGGATGTTCAGATGTGTTTATTTTGTATATTATGTATATTTCTTTCTGAACTATACAAGTTGTATAAGTTTGCAGAGTCCTATGCTTAGATTTTTGGGGTGGTAATAAGTTATATGTATAGAGGTAATCCATAACCTATATCTAATGGTCTCCTTTTGTGTATCTACCACTTGCCTTTAGAATGATTATTCCATATGAGGCAGAGTGGAAAAGCAGAGTACTTTTAATATTATTACAAATTAAAATTATTGGCCTCATTCATTTTTATTTACATTTTCCTGTCTCTTCCTGGAAGCATAACATTGTTTCATCAAAGTGCACTAAAACTGCCTTCTAGTGGTTTGCCAGATAAATAATATGCAACAAATAATCTGTACTCCAGTGGATGCAAAATAGAGGACAAAGTGGTCATGTTGCACTACTACAAGGAGGCCTTTAGAACAAATGTAACTAAAGTTTGGTTGAAATTAAAAAGTTGTCAACTGACTAGGATACTTTTAACTGTTCTATGTAGATCTACATTAACTTTCTCTGTATGTGGGCCAAAGTCACCCTTGATTGGAGATTAGCTAAGGTTGGTTAATACTACTTTGGGCATAAAAAAAAAAAATCTATAATAATTAATAGTAGAGGATTCCCTCAAAAGTTTGAAGATATGGGATAGATGGCTTAACACAGATTACTTTACAGATTATTGGTATTGCTCCCACTGACAATGTGGTTTAGTAATATGTTCTTTCAAGTCAAATGTATGTGCCTTGTTTTTTTGTGTAATAACAATCCTCTGCATGGGGCATTACATTTCATGTAATTGTTTATGTATGAGACTGCTGTAATTTTATGAAACACTCTTTTGTACCTGTGTTTATATCTACATTATGCTGACCAAAAAAAAAAAAGTGCTGGTATTTGCATAATGTGAATGGTATGATTTGGTATGTGAATGGTTATATACACAAAAGAATGGCAAGCTTTTTGGAGAGGACAGTAAAAAGGACATATGCACTGGAAAGATGGCACTGGGGAAAATGGGACACAGGAGTGCAACAAAATCAAATTGTACCATACTGAAAACCACATGCAATTATACAGTAAACATGTATTGAATGGCAATATGATAAGTATATTTCCCATGCACACACAGAAATAAAAAGATAGTCAGGGTATATTTATTGTAATTACTATGAATAAAGTTTAATGCTGTTAAATTACATTAGGTAGGAGAGAATACAGCTCTTTTGACACTTGGCACTTCCAAGTTACACTATAATATAATAAAAGGGGGGTGGGCAAATTTTTCTCTCGCGCATGCACCAAAATAGCTAGTTTTGGCCCAGATAAAAGTATATTAATGTATCCTGTGGTTTGAGTCAAGACTAACACTAACAATATGGGGCCTGATTACAGATGAGAAGGAAATAAGTACGTACAGATAAGCATATACATGTACCTAAGTTGCAAGTCAACTCTCATCTTTGCTGACTACCTCCTTTATAGGGCCACCTTACTCTCCATGCCTATCTTTGTAGGATTTTTCTAAAGCACGTGCAGTTTGCTAACCCAGCCCATTCATCCCTATTTAAATGCCCTCCCCACCCACTTTTTTTTGAACTTCCAACTGACGTAGTACTGGCACGCCCCTTCTTATGGGGCTCATTAGGCACAGAGTTGAATCAGGACCGTGATCATTATTGGGGTGGATAGAAGATGGGGGTAGCAAGTGTGAGGTTGGTGGAAAAAGTTTTCCAACTAGTAACCAATTCAGCATGCACAGTAGACTCATACTTGAGAGTGACCAAATGGGTTCAGGATAAGTCCAGGCAACATAGAAAATTCAGCCAGTGGCATGTAGGGTAATTACTTTTTATATCTTCTGTGTGTTTTGTAGTTCGCATACTGTACATCTAGAACACTTAAAAACCACAGCCAAGTTATGCACGCATTTCTAGATGTTCTTTAAATTGAACCTAAGCACAGCAGCTTGAATTGCAATGTTAAACAAATATATTACCGTTTCAATTGAATTTCCAGACTTCCTGAGCAGTTACAATTTTTAATTTGACTCATACATATATATCATTCCCTGAAAAGCAAAGCTGTGCAAGGTGGTCGTTCATAGCGTGGGAATAAGCACTTCCAGATTTAGGTACTTGTGCGGAAGTACAAGTTGGGGGGAAAATATCAGCGCTTTTAAACAATATAGATTCAACTGTAAAGTGCAGAATGGCAAATCTGTATAGAACATGACCCTACCAGGCAAATGTGTATAAACAAAGAAGACTTTAAGACGGATTCATCATCACAAAAATATGCTTTGCAGGATGACTGTTTTCACCATGCTCGTGCAGACAGGAAGGAGAGATATCTCTTGAAGCTTTTTGTCTCTAATATTAAAACATGTCATTTCTAACGTATATAATAGAGACTAACTGCAGATTTTGTATAAATAAGATTTTGTCTGTTGTCAACGTCAAAATAGTCGTAAAACAAAAATGAAATAAATTAATATGTAATATTTTATCCAAAAAAACTTTAAAATAATAAATGTAATTGTTGTTGCCAGCAATTGCGTTGTACAATGTTATTTCTCTGCTCCCCTTAAAAATGTATATAAAAGTAAAATAAAGCAAAATAAAATATAGATTACTTGTACACTTTAAAATGTATTTTTAAACTAGATTTTAAAAAGTGTTTCATTCATCATATACTCATTGGAGCTGTGATTTACCACTGCTTCAGCCAACAAGGCATGAATTATTTTTTCTTATTTTAAAGAGAGGTGTTATATAATGTGTTCACTTCTGGGGGAAATCTCTAATCTAATAGTGTTGGGGGAAGCATGTTACAATATGTCTCAAGGCACGTTGCTTGTCTTCAAACAGATAACTGAAGATTCACATTTTAGGGATACACAGCAATAAAAAAAAATACAGTATATGTTTCCTGTTTGCACTGTCAGGTTCATTTATGTCAGATGCATCTGACTGGGGACGCATGCTAAAATCTTTCAATATAATCATCAGTGTTACTTTGCTGAATTTTTAAGAACTGTGATTCTCTTAAACATGTGCATTATATATAGCATGATCTCTTTCTATGACAAGAATTTGTGTGTATAAATCCTGCAAAACACACACTGCTCTGCTTGATAGGAGAATCTAGAGCAACGTCCATGTTTTGTTCAGCTTGCATAAGTCACAACTGAGTGGACACAGTCCCTGTGGGCATGCCATTTTATCCAGACTGGACGCTTCATTAGTCATAATTACTATAACTGCACAGCAGAGACTGCAGGTTTATCTCATCATACATCTCTGATAAAGTTGCTACTGAATCTGCTTTATCAGCATTTGTGGCAAAAACAGGAGCTCCTATTTCCCAAGCTTTTGCCCTTGCAGTAACCCTAAATTAACCCATGTACCCTTATATGTTACCATGTACTGCAGAGGAATGCTTGTGGATGCTTTCGACAGGAAACATTTTAATTGTGTCTGTTTAAATTAAACAGTATCCAGATTAAAATAATTAAATAAAAATTACCATCATAAATAAAATAAAAAATGTAGATCCAAACCATCCCAAATACATAAGATATGTTACCCTGATATGATCTAACTATATAAACTAATAATAATATTAACTTAAAACAAATACTGTCACATTTATTTTAGGCTATATATAAATACAAGTTATGACGTTTGCCTTTTATTAATTACACATTGTAATTACAGTAATCTCATATTAAGGTGCATTCAATACAAGCAACTATGTAATTCCTGTCTGGTTTTTTTTTTATCCCATGATTAGATTAGGCACAAAAATTCCAATGACATTTATGGAGATCATGTCTGGGGCATATACAGTATAGATACATTCTCATCCCACTCTTCCCCCCACACGCAAATTTTATAACGTATGCAGCAAACACAAGATTGTTATTTTTTTGTTTTTAGCTCTCTGTAGTTTGTGTGTAAGTGATGTCATTGGTTACTGCTGTAGTAATAGGCTGCAGTATTACAAATATCCATGCAGTCCATAGTGCCTAGAGCTGTTTGTTAACCTAGGACATTTATATAGTAGCTCAAAAAGGAGAACTAAACTGACAACAAAAAACAGAAAAATAAAATTATTTTACTAAAATGCTATAAATCAGTATATATCTTCTGTAAAACAGGTTATACATAATAATCTAGGCTCTATTTAAAAAAATTAAAAGGTTATATTATCTTTTTTCATTTTTTATTTCCTGTCCTCATTTCATCACATTACCCTCTATGATCACTGCCTGCACTTTTCAACAGCAATCAGCAGTGAGCATGCACAACCCCTACTAATACCTAAGCTGGGCGTGAAGAAGCGCCATTTGCTGCCTTTGTTTTAGGGCATTCTGTCTGTTTCCAGGCACACATCTTCTTTGCACTGTCTAGGCTGCAGCAGAAAGAGGGCACTTGTTCAGAGAAAGACATTAGTCATCATTAACAGAAGCTCTGACACCGAATCTACAGTAAGTGCTTCTGCACAATGACCAAGTGGCAATCATCTTTCTCTTACACTGTCACTGCTGATTAGGGTTTTCTTTCATGAAAATTTAATTTGCCTCCTTTCTATCGTTTCATTTTTTATGCCAGTGATACAGCAGAGGGATTTTCTAGTGATTCTCCTAGCGAATTAAGTGACTACATCATGCTCAAACAAGGTTATCTACATGTTATCGACTTAAACAAGACTGTACCCACATGCCACTAAATAAAAAACACCCTATTGTAGCACTACATTCCAAAATTTCACTCCACACTAAGTACATAAAGGTTATTGTGTCATGTACATGTATATCATAAAAAACACAATCGTAATTACACAAATAACAATAACCAGAGAATATTGTAATTTATGGTTTATGCCTTTGTAAGAACTGAATTACAAATGCTCTATACCAGTACCATCATAGTAAGTTTAGGGGAGATGAAAATTATTTACATAGGTCATTCAAAATGACTCACATGACACTCATTCTGTCCATAGATTGTCAGACTTTTTGTTTGGGTGGAAAAAAGTACCTATAAGTACTTCCATTTGGACCAGTGACTGAAGAATAGTCTCCTGTAACGGAGATATAAAAGGGACTCAATGTATTTTTTCACCCTGGTTTACTGTACATAAGTCACATTTATCTCAGTGTAGATAAAAAGTACTGAAAGAAAGATTCCATGGTCACACAAGAAATACCTACCTTACTGCAAATGTTCTCTACAATTCAGTAAAATGAAAATGCTCAACAGAAGTAACCAACACAGTGGACAGAACAAAATGATCGGTATATTCTGTAACTGCCAGGATTACACGAGTGTAGCAGCAAGGCAGAAAGTTCATAAATTACAGAATACAGGGATGTGGTTTGCGGTTCAATGTTATGAATGCCGACAGCATTCAGTGATCAGTTGTTTTCTATCACACAGTCTCGTTAGTGCGCCACCTGTCTAATCAGATATTGCAGTGATGGCTAACCTATGACACTCCAGGTGTTGTGAAACTACAATTCCCATCATGCTTTGACAGGTATCTGCTATGCTTTTGCAGTTAAGGCATGCTGGGACTCGTAGTTTCACAACATCTGGAGTGTCACAGGTTAGCCAACACTGTAATATTGTAATGACGACATAATTGTTTAACATTACGATAATCATAAAGAGAAACTGGGGGAAGCAGAGCAGAATGCAGTGCATGGGTACAGCAACCAGAAATTGAACTTTCAGCAGTGTACCCATAACAAAATATATATATTTTTTTAAATTCAATTGTTGTCCTAAATGATAGTCGACATTATGCCAGAACAGCAACAACTTCCAACTACAAGAATATTGTTCCTTAAGCACTAAGAACACAATGCATTCCTGTATGCAAATGCAGGGGGGTGGAGCAGAGAAGGTATAAATATCTTAACACAGCATATTCAGAAACTAATAACAGAATATCATTTTCCTGGAGCCCAGAATGTTACTCTGTTTAAGTCTTTCATCCCTGACTTAAAACTAAAGTGGGGTACACACTTAACCCATTATTGTCCAATCTGACCTACCAGTTAGTATAACACTGGATAAGAGAGTATGATCACATGACTGCTCGTTACACCCATTTCTGGTCACCTAGTCGGGTAAAAGGATTTTTAAAGCTGCTTAAAAACAGGAGACCCAGTTTCCAATCACCAATCCAAAGTGACTGGTTTGTCCAAATCTTTTCCAGATGTTTATGTAAACATGTCTGAGTGGTTTTCAAGGCATTCATTTATATATAATGGTTCATTTAAATGCACAACTGGTAAGTAACACGAGACTGGACTGCACATATATACTACATAGCATATATATATATATATATATATATATATATATATTAAACACTGCATTGATTGCCTATCTATAATATTTGAGGATAGTATAATTTCTAACATGTCAATCAATAGAAAGATGTATATGTAGAATAAATTGATTTGGTATATTTTTATGACATTATAATCAAGAACATAATTATGAGGATCCTTCATATATGCTAAGAAGGATCTAATTACTAAACACAGTGGTGATTTCTTTAACTGACATATTTAACTAATATCACATTAAATAGCTTACCTTTACATTTTACATTATTAAATGTATAAACCAATCACAAGGGTTGAAATCAGATTACTGTGGTTCAGAAAGGAGTTTCTGATCAAATATCCTCCAGCCAGATATTACGATCACAGTATCCCAAAGTATTAGCGCTAATTTGATAACAGGCAGATATGTGACCAGTCATGTGATTGCTGTAGACAAGTCTATCATAAATGTCAGAGGGGAATTGTTATTTAAAAGCCTGAATGGAGGCGAGTTACTGACTGGAAGAATCAAGGGGCCCGACAACTATATCTGCAATGTTAAAAAAATAAAATTCCGTACATTAGCATCAGTTGCGGAGGCTAGCTACGGAATTTCTTTGTAAATATGTATCTGCCCCTTTATTTCTATATTTAAGACAGCAGCTGTATCCAATGTTGGGCTATCTTTCTCCTTTGTTTCCTATGCGAGAACAATGTGTCAGGAATATTTGGTGCAGAGATAGAGGGGTAGATCCATAGCCACTTGTGTGTTCAGTATCATACACAACTTATTAAACGCTTTGCAAATGTACTAATATAGTCCTAAATTAAACAGCATCCTCAGACTTTTAGATGTTGCTAATGTAAGGGTTCAATATATTGTGGAGTGTCAGCCGCCCTGGACCATGTGGCTGGTGAAAAAGCTTAAGCTCTACTGTGTGAGCATACACTTACTGTACATTGGGTACATCCCACAAAACATTCATTTGTATCCCCCTACAAGAGGGACAGAGTCCATCAGACTCCCCATGCTGAATCAGGAAAATACTGTGAATGCACTTCCCACTTGGTTTCTCTTAACCCTTAGTAAATGTACCAACTTGGACCAGAGTTCACTCAGGGGCTGATCCCAAATTAGGAGTAACTAATGAAAAGGATGCAAATATAAACTTGGACAAACCATTTTGCAATGAGAGGGGTGAATTAATTAGAATTGTTTGTACATGCTGGGGAAATGATGACTGATTTTGCTTATTTCACACAAATACTTAATAGCTTTATTTATGGAGTCTAACAATGTCCAGCTAAAAAACATCCCCTCTTAACTCATCCTGTTTTACCCCCTGGAGTTCATCAAGGTTTTGCCAAGGTGCAGATTTGCTCCTTTTTTTAGTTAGTTCCAAATATGAACTTGCACTTAAGTAGATAATGTATGGTGTTCTTTTTTAGCATTGTCTGCACAATTCAACAGAATATTAAAGGGTCTTCAAAAAGTTGTATAGTAATATCTTACTAATAATACAAGGGCTTGTAATAGTGCCTGTCATTGCTCTTAAGTATATATCATCCAGAGATTCCATTTATTCCCTCTGTATTAGCTCATATATACAATGTAAAGTAGGTACACAGAAGATATTCAGTGGGAAGAGATACTGAAACAGTAATAAATCAGAAACACAGGAGAGGGATATATATATAGAGAGAGAGGGATGGGGGAGAGAGAGGGGGGGGAGAGAGATGGAG
>WWET01000315.1:502299-512306 GCA_011038615.1 Limnodynastes dumerilii
GGACACTTGGGAGATGTGATATATATATATATATATATATATATATATATATATATATACATATATACACACACACACACACACACACCTGTTAATAAATGAAACAAATATTTGACATACAATATTTTAGAGCAAATCCACAACTGTGGCAATATATTTGTGCATGAAAAAAGTGCAGCTCCAGAATAATCGGCATAGGAGTTACTTCTCCTCTATGGCACACTGTAGAGAATATGATAGAAGATTTACAATATAACAATGTACAGTAAAGAAGCTTCTTCAAATAAAAAAAATAGTAGTGTATACCACTGAAAAGGTAGTGTATAGATGGAATATCCTCCCATCAGAGGTGGTATGGATTAAAATAGTACAGTCATTTAAACATGCTTTGGATATCTTAAAAACATTAAGGGTGAAATAGGGCCTGTAGTCATCATGGTCTAATAAAAAAAAAATGCTGAGTAGATGAGCTCAGTGGTTTTAGTCTATGTTTGTTTCTATAGAAATGTACACTTCTACTTGAATCCTCAATGCCATAGGAACATGCTTATTGATCCATTAGTCAATACTTTAGCAGTGAGATCATTTATGCATAGAAACAATATCTTTATTCTGGAGGCCGTGCAGTGTATGACTGACATGGAAATTCCCGATTAATATAGTGCTGAGAGATGAGGAGCACAGGGCCAGGTAATGATTTTGGTGAATTACTGCCAAAAAATTTCTGATGAATTGTCATTTCCATCGATTGTTAGACGGGTGAGTGTCTTTAATCTGCCATCAATCTTCATGTGTGCCATTTGGACAATGAGGAAGATGCTCTGCTGAGATTAGAGCAGGCTCTGCCCTCTATTCCCAGTGTACAGATACATTGTGTTTGCAGATGGGCAGCAGATAGCTACAGACCTGCCTTGATTTCCCAGAGCTCGTCCTCACGAATGACTGAAATAAGCAGCTCTGTGTTCTTTTGCACCCTGTGTATTAGCATGTAATCCAGAGGCGAAATAACATTTTTCCAATCACTCCCTGACATTCAATTACAGGAGGGAGAGGGCAGCTGCATTAGGCAAGGGCAGACTGGATCAGAAAGGGTGGAGGGGGCCAGACTACACTTCATTTCCAAAGCACACCACTTTATTATTGAGGATTACCTCTTAATCCTATTGCCATTGTCAGGATTATATAATTAAATCTCTATCACCTCAATTAACGTTTCATCAAGAAAGCAAAATACTATCTAGCATAAATTTGATTTCTGTAAAAAAAATATGAGACCGTGAAACATCATAAGAACTTAGTGACAATATTTAGTAAATTTGCGCTAATATACATTCATTGTAAAATGAAGAGACTGCATGCCTAAGATGTGTTTAAATGTAATGGAAGCAAAATAAGAATGCACAATTGAACAGAAACAGCACAAAACACACGCATATACAGGAAAAGGGCACCGCTAAACAGTAGGTCCACCATCCTATTCATCAACTGTAAAAAGACTTAAAACACCTTTGTGTTTTAATAAATATTTAAACATTTTAATACTTTCACCACTAAATTACCAATATATCTTCCAGCCTGATCCCCATTTTTATAGAGTAATACCTGTAAATGCCTAAGCATTATAAATGGCTCCCTCCTGGTTAAGGAAACCCACTCCTCCAGAATACAGCCGTACATATGGGACTAGTCCCTCAGCTGCTTTGTTCATTCAGTGACAATGAATAGGTGGACCCAGCACAGCAATCAATGACTTTGGGTGACTGACACAAAGGTAGCTTTGGTGAAATAGGGTGTAAGACATGCCTGTCTACATATGTTAAAACAGACACCCCTATAAACCAGGTGGAAGCCAATTACAATGATGTATTTTCAGGTAACATTTGTAATTAAAATAAAATAAAATATGGAAGGTGGGAAACTGGATTGCAAAAAAAAAAAAATCTATACATGTCATACAACTAAGGAAAATTACAAATGAATGTAGTTTTATGTTTTATTAGCTCTTTCAGTTAGAATGTGACATAGCAGAGCACTGCAGACTGCATACAAGGAATAACACAACTGAAGCTGCACCAGCTTTATAGTTAGTGAAATAGAATATCAGTTGGCACCGTTTAAGTCATCACATATGACTATCTCCTTGATTTGTAGAAAAAGAGAGGGAGATATTTATTTCATTATCTCTATCTATCGTGATAAATAGAGAGGGAGAGCGAGAGAGAGAGAGATAGATAATTGTGTTGGGCAGGAGTGTGGGTCCCTGTTGCGACTGGCCCTTTCGCTTCCAGCCAAACTGGCTAGGATATTGATTGTTAGTGCCTTGATGAGGCATAGCAATTGATCCCTTGAGCACCGAAAATATTCTATCTCCAACCCACTCCCTAACCTTAAGTCCCCCCCCCTACAGCCTAACCCTAAGTCTCTCCTGAATCGCATACTCACCCATTCATAAAAAAAAAAATTCTAAAACTGCTGTTATTCGAAATAGAGACAGCCGAAAAGCAACTTTTGGCTGCCCCTACTTCGTAATGACAGCCATCGCAGCGGGACTTGCAATGGTTGGGCAGACACATTGGTTCAGATTTGGAAGCAACAGTAAAAAAATGAATGAGTTAGGAGGTGATGTTATGGAGTTTAACTCTAAATTAGTGTTTAAAAATAAAGCTAAGTGTTTATGTGCAATAATTAAAATCAGCTAATATTTACCCTGCATGCTTATTCATTTGCACCCCTCACATTGCAGAATGTTTTGTCTAGCTGCAAACGTTCCCCTTTTGCTGCAATTACTCTTAGATCTGGATCAGCCCCAGTGAATAGAAAGAGTAAATGATATAGGAAGGTGGCCTGACAACTGTGGGCCACAGGAACAGTAATGTCATCAAGTAACAGACATGGATCAAGCAAGGGATAAATGGATTATATCTTTGACATGTTCAGCCTCTCCTTTACCTGTCGGGTTTTCCAGGTCCTTTTCTTCCAGTGACGACAAGGTGTCATCATCTACTTCCAGGGGGCTATCACTTTCAGAATATTGCCCTCCCACAATCTGACTCTTGATGGACTGCTTTCCTTTCACAATGGCATCTTCTTCTGAATCTACAAGTAAGAAAGAGAATCTGAAAATGGCATTGCAGCATGGAACATTGTAAATTGCAGTATTTGAGCTATTGACATCCTTACATTCATATAAAGTAACAAGAAAAAAAGATAAACATTTTCCTTAATGCAATTCCTAAGAGTATTTCTGTCACACTATGACACAGTAAATAGCTACTGGAAATTTATGGATGCATTAGTATATATAGTAAAATTACAAAACTACACATAGTAATAGGTCTATTAAAAACAAACTTTACTTACTCTAAACTACTAAAATGTGTTTAAATTAATTTTATGTAAACCAATTTTGTCAGCCCTTTGATAGAGATAGGCCTCCTGTTTGGGAAACCAGTGGATAACCTTCCAGAAGAAAAACAGAAAATACTATTAAAAAAAAAATAGCCAAATAGTTCAGCAAGCAGAAAAGTAGAGATTGTCCCCTTAGCAGGCAATGCATATGGTTCACATTGTCCGGCATAGGAGAGAGTGTTTTACAGGACTGAAAATAACCTGGTGAACATAAAAACAGGACATGGCAATAATTACCTACACATCAATAACTGACAGAATGTCAAGCAAGATTATTTACCAGATGTGAAAGCGCAAACATGCAATCAAACAACATAATTCCTTCAACTGATATTAATGAAGTAAAATAAATATATATTTTGACCTTTAAATTTGTATTCTTGTAAAATGATCAACAGCAAACCTCACAAAAAAGTTGTACCACATACCAGTACAAGCCAAAGGATACTTAATAAACTATTGGCCTAAATTACAAAAATTCTATAAAAAAGTGCAAGGGAAATATAGCTGAACCCCCTCGTGAGAACACTTGTCTTTGCCTAAATAAAACTATGGTAGAAGATAGTCCCTAATAAGACTAGAATTGACACACCACTGCAGTATGTAGGTAGCATATGGGCAACAATTTGCAGTTGTTCAACCTGAGCTGAGAAACCCCTTGTCATGGAAAATATGCAGCTTATTGATATTTGGAATGGTTTTCCTGTAATTAACTCCCCCTTGAGGATTTTAAGTTAGCAGCAGTAAAATTACCAACATTGCTCTAATACACACCACATGGGCTGGGGCCTTTCACAAATCTCAGTGGCCTAATAGCACTCTGCCACAGGAGTTTCTTTTCTTTCCTTCAGTAATTAGAGTATAGCTACCCTGAACACAAATTAATGGCTAATGAGTGTGTTTAGAACTGGCCATAAAATATCTGCAGTTTTATAAACCAAGTCTAGACTTTATAGGTTTGATCATCATTTCTAGAAGATGTGAACATTTCCTCTCCGAGATTGGAAGCGTCACTTTCTCCCACTGGTCCAATTCCACCAATACCGAGAGCTGCAAGCAGGGGTTCACATTCACTCTAGGTTTATTTTATTTTTTATTTTTTAACTACAATGTAGTAAAATACACTAATATAAGTTAAATTTCTGCACAAAATAGTGCCCCTCCCTTTAGTATTATAAATGTTATAATGCTTAACATGCAATTTATCTAAACTCCAACAGATTAACGTGATTTCTTTCAAAAAATTTATAAAATACTTTATAACTTATTGTAACCAAGCAATAAACATTTAGCAAATCATCTCTCAGGAAAACGATATGTTACACTATAATATGACAACAGTTTTAAAGCAAATAAAAAACACCTTCAGGTAAGTTAAGCAGGGTACACACCAAAGTTTTTAAAGACAATCAGACATCTTTTCAAATCTGTAATAATGATTCTAGTGCAGACTGTTTAACGATACCCCCTCCCCCCACACACACACTGCTCTATTGTTTCCTGTAGATCGTTTCACAAACTATGCAAATACATTTTTGTTGCAATGATATGGTCAACCAGAAGGTGGCCCTATGCAAAAATATGAATGGGAATCATTTTAGCTTAGATCGTATGTCAGTACACACTGAAGTTTTCTACAGACATTAGGACATTGTTACACACTGAAGTTTTCTACAGACATTAGGACATTGTTAATAGTGTAACATTAGGAGCTCCTTAAAAAAAAAAAACCAACGCAAAAAACTAATTAGTCGATGTAGTTTCAGCTGAATCAGTATTTTTGACAGTACACACTGGAAAGATTTTGGAGGCTTCTGAAAATTATCAAGTCATTGGAACGATGATCGTAGATATACCTTCCGTGTGTACCCTGCTTTAGAAAAGGTGTTTTTTTTTTTGTCTTTGCCTGGGTAATTATTTTCTGACTATGGGTCAATGCCAAATCACAGAGTTAGAGAAACTGCATTTATGCTGGTATAAAAGGGATAGAATTTTATAGTAAAGTATGTACTAACAGTATTATATGTTTTCTTCTGACACGGCGACAGCAGGCCTTGTACATTGGCACACACGAATGATAAGATTTGGTGAAATGATGGCGCTATATTAAAAATGTTAATTAACAATGTAGTGAGGACAGCAAACAGTTATAACAACTAAACAATCAAATCAAGTCATTCTGGAGGCGAGCATTTCTCAAAAAATGCTTACAGCTGGCACAGACTTTGGGCCAGCTCCAAAATTACACAACAAGGCAGTTTTCCACATTCCACACTGAGGGGTAGATCCTGAGCTACGTATGCTAGCGTATTTACGCTAACCGGTGACGTAAAAACGCAGCTTTGTATGTACTGCGTATGCGCGTGACAGATGTTACACCACATAACTCTGAACATACGTACCAGCATCATATCAACAGCGTAACTATGAATGAAGGGGCGTGACATCCATACGACTCCCGTAATTACACTTCGGAGGCGGGGTGAGGCATTTAGTATGGGTGTGCTTAGGCACTTAGGTATGTGAAGCCTTTATGTACGTCAGTAGTTACGCTTTGAAAAGTTAAGGTAGTGTTTGGCCGAGGGGAGTGCATAGTAAATACGCCAGTGTAAATACGCTACGGCTTGAAACGTAATGGAAACGTAGGTCTGAATCTGGCACTGAGTGTGGAAAACGGTCTTATTGCGTTTCTTCGCATGAACGCCCTATAGGTTTCCAGCACGGCTTTGCAGCTTATAATGCAGATTTCTATGCCATAAGCCTTTGCAACAGCAGAGTACAGCATGTATGCATTGTGGGTGGGGACGATGTATGGTAATTTTACAGTAAGAGCTTGGCTAAGCCCTTATATATGATTCACTACCATGCACCTTCCCCATTTTCGTTTGGCTGGCACAGAAAAAGTAGGGTGCACAGTACAGACCCAGTCTTTTCCACTTAACATTTTAGAAGGTCAAATAAATTTGGTCAATAGAAAACAAAATAAGTGAATATTTTCATATATCAATACGCAAACATTCCAAAGACATTGTTCTACTATATGTCCACCTGTATTTAAAGTGTTATCGGACCATGTACCTAGAATGTCCTAACTAGAACCTGGTAAAATGGTATATGAATAAAGTTTCACTACCCATATAAAATGACACTAAGCTGAATCTAATGGAAAACTTTTCATGTCAGTATCATGATCCTACTGTATAAAGGTGAGCATGAACTAAGAATAATACTTTGCTAAACATACCTGATTATGTTACTTTATCCTCCTCAAAGAGTAAAATGAATCAACAAGCCAAAGTGTTGAAACAGGCAGCCTACAACCTACGAGTGAATGTCAAGTGTGCACAGCATGATATATGAGCACTGGAAAGGCAGTCACACTACATCATTACAAGTCACCCTTGATGCACAAGTATTAACAAAAACACACTTTCCTGCCCTCTCACACTCAGATTTGTTTTGGTATTTAAGTGAAATCTTTATTTAAATCTATGCTCCTAAACAGTAAGGTCAAATAGGAAATCAAAGGTGCTGAAATCTGAAAGAATGCTGTACTCTTGAGAAAGTCAGTGAGTCACCATAACAATTTAAATCTTAAACAGACAAAAAGATGTACTATACAAGATTCTGTGGCACATTGCATCATATTGTACATGAATATACTTTCACATCTGCTAGTTATATCTTCAAACCTGCTTTATATAATTCAATTAACATAATTATGAAATTATGCTTATTTTAAAAACACTGTTTTGAAGAACTTTTTGTAAACTTGTATAATTGTATAAGAAATGTAAAAGATATAAGTTGTTAATGTATGTTAAATCTGAAAATATAGTAATAAGCAGCATGCACAGCTGTTATACTTTTATACTGCTTAGTAAAGCCTTTTGTACAGGCCTGACCAACCTGTGGCTCTCCAGGTGTTGTGAAACTATGATTCCCAGCATGCTTTGTCAGGTATCGGCTATGCCTGTGCAGTCAAAGCATGCTGGAACTCGTAGTTTCACAACACCTAGAGAGCCACAGGTTGCCAGACAGGAATTAGTACAACACACTGTAACTTTTGTTCCTGCTATTTCTGTAGTATAGAAGCAGAAAAAGGCTTTGTGTTCAACATTAGAAAATGGCCACAAAGATTGAGCTTTGAGCATCTGAGCAAGTGGGTTCTTAAGGGCTTATGATGTCATCCCCACCTATAGGCTATAAACTAAAAGCAAGTGGGGTTTAAAACCAAAAGGCTAGAAGGAAAATTTTTTGGAGTATGCATTTTGACCTAGACCCTGTCTGTCCTTCTGTTCGGTCCTGTTACCTCCCCTCTGTCTGTGCTATTCTGTCTTGTCCAGTCCCTCCATTTGTTCCTCCTCAGCTCTCTCTTCTTTTCCTATCTTGTGTCCTGTCGTCCTCTGTTTCACCATTCTGTGTTCTTTCATCGCTCTGTCTTGCCAAACACTGCTGGAGCTGCATAATTCCAGCCCATTAATTTCTCTAGTGATTATGATTGGCGTTTGGGTTAGTTATTGTAATGCCGAACACAGCCAGTGTCTGCATAACAATATTCTGACAGGTATCGAGTTAACGACCCTGTCAGACAGAACATTTTAGTGCCATCAAGCTAGCAGTCAGCTTTATGACCATCCACATTCCATACTGCACAAGACAGCTAAGCGGGATGAAAAAATCATTAGCTGAGGTGCAAGCCACATATAATTGGATGGGATGCTACTAAATACAGTGACTTATAGAAATTCAATGACTAATTACTATTATTTTGAAGTAATGGAATGTAGTTGAATTTATTCAATATTGATAATAGCAAAAAGTATAGCATATAAAGCAACGGTTGCAAAATGATAAAATGTAGGGAACTCAACCATTAATCTGAATGATGATCTTCAGACTGAGATCAATATCAAGATTTGAAGTCGCACAACAGTCAATGACACATCAGCCAAGAGTAGAGCTCTCTGGATTTTCAAGACCAGAATTAAGTAAAGCATGCCGCAGAGATAATTGTTTGTGTGGTATTAGTTTAAGCAGACTATGTTTGTCTGTTGTTGTGACTTAGATGAAGAGCAAAACACATTTTATGACCAATTTATGCAGAAAATCCAGGTAATTCCAAAGGGTTCACATACTTTTTCTTGCAAATATATACATATATATAATTTTTGTTTTCCTCTGATGTTAAGATGCTGATGTTAAGATGTTGGGGAGTTCAGGGGGAGTCAAGGTAATTGTATTCTTTGCATGCAGGGATATATCTTTGAATTGCTTACTGCACACAGATACTGACCAGCTTTACTATCACACTGTTATTTAGACTTGGGATAGGAAACATCACCTCTCAACTCTAATACTGTTTGCAACAGATGAAATATGACTCCCCTGAAATCAACATGGTTTAGCCCAGGTGTAACTATGGTTTAGCCCAGGAGTTACTTTCCTCTCTTAATTTCAAGCTCCTTCTTAAGTCTGGATCAAGCTCTATGCACATACGGTTTTAAAATACCTATAGTAGCTAACACGCATGCATAGTAACTATTTTCCGTAATCTACATATTGTTTAGTTACGTAGACTGCGTATATGCGGTCTTTAAAGACCGCATATACGCAATCTACGTAACGATACGTAGATTATGGAAAATAGTTACTGTGCATGCGTAGTAGCTACTATCGGTATTTAAAGACTGTATGTGCAACACGTACGGTGTTGTAAATCCGGGCCTATGTGCTTAATAGTGACATGTATGCTGTATACTGAATACGATGAATATGTGTTAAGACATGGATTCATTTTTAATAACAAATAGCCCTTTTTATACGTGTCACTGCTGTGAAATCTAATGTATGTATTGGTGCATTCGGGCTCATCCACTATGCAAACTATCATTGCATTCATATACGATTGAATAGGTGAGTACCCAGCTTTAATTAATTGGCCAGGACTCAAAAAACATGAGTCCAGCACAATCCTCTGTTTGTACTGTAGTAAAAGTAACAAAGAGTGGTTTAATGGATACAATTTTACTTAAATTGCTATAATCCTTGATTTTGCATTATCAGTAAGGCAACTTTCAATGCAATGTCACTTAAAAGGTAAATACAACTGGATTAAGGAAAATAAATCAAGTCATTTATCTTGTGTTATCCTGTATCATGGATTGCAGAAACAAACAAACATAAAAGTATGATATGAATCAATATATTCAATATATTTTATTTAAAGATGCACTGGGCAATAGTGGAAATTTATTTTAAAGTGAACGGTGCACAGTAAGTCGTTTTTTAAAACTACAAAAGCATTAAATAGGAAACCAACTCTCAATCAAATGCTTTTGAAAAGTCACAGGTTACATCTATTTAGGGATTTTGGGTGCTGCCAGTGTTGAATAAAAACAAAACAAAAAAAACCTTTATGTTTAGCGGTCCTTTGCTACAATCACATACAGAGACATAAAACCTTCTGCTCTGAAATCATGCATGTACTAAACCAGCTAATTCATCAATGCCATGTGGCTAATAACAATATGCAGTGAGGTATATAATGAGGTTACTTCCAATGTCAACACTTTTGTCATGACATGTGTATTTTCATT
>WWET01000315.1:514303-526723 GCA_011038615.1 Limnodynastes dumerilii
TTGTATTAATAGACAAAAATTCACCAGCGAATTTTGATTTTTTTGTGCATAAAAAATGCTAGATTGAATACAGCGTTAAAAATTTGCGCTAATTTCCTTATGCAAGTGAGCATAAAATTCGCTATGCACCTCATTGAATCTGGCCCTTAGTGTCAACATTTTCATCCACAGATGTAAGCATGGCTATGACTAGCACTTTTCTAGTTCTCCAATGAATCCTCTGAGGGTCTAATTTATTAATGTTGTATAAATAAATATTGTTATATTTACACATTTTGACGATATTATTATTTAGCGCTGTCTTGATTTCCTTTTGTATTTTGACCAGTGTGGACAGCTAATGGTTCTAGACGTAGCGCTCTAATATTTATATGTAAAACATATTATTGGATATTTTCCCACATTTATTCACACAGCGCAGCTTCAGCTGATCCCTGTCTCTACTACTCCTTACAATAGCCACTGCTGCATATCTATGTACTATGCTGCTCTGACAGCTTTGAAGGTAAACATATGCAGCAGCGGCTATTGCAGGGAGTAGTAGAGAAGGATTAGCCGAAGCTGCACTGTGTGAAGCGTGGCTTCAGCTAATCAATGTCTCTACTAATCCCTGCAATAGCCACTGCTGCCTATCTATGTACTATGCTGCTTTGACAGCTTTGAAGGTATACTTCAAAGCTGTTAGAGCAGCAAAGTACATAGATATGCAGCAGCGGCTATTGCAGGGAGTAGCAGAGACAGAGATCAGCCAAAGCCACACTTCATACAGCTCCCGATATAAGTCAAACAAGTTATAAGACCAAATAATTGTACCAGAGCGTTTCTGGTGCGTTTATTTGGTGTTTGAAAAATTGATCATGGTCACTAACTACAGAAATTATTTCTAATCGCTCTAGTGTATGGCCAGCTTTACTGTTAGTAAAATTGCAACTGGGTATGGTAAGAACTACATTATTCTTAAATATTTATTGTACCGAAACCACCTTTCATGGACAGGTCGATACTTATGGGCCCCTGCTGTTGGCTTGCCACCCAGGGAAAAATTTGCCAGCCAGCCCCCTGGTACTCTGTCTGAGTGCCATGACATCCACACACTCATGCGATCACTCTGCTAACCACTCCCCCCTGCACCGATAGACTTCCTAGAACCTTAACATTCTGAATTGTGCAAATATAAGATGGTGGTGGTCTAGATCACTACGCAGTGTGTCGGCTCACTTATATTGTACACTTTAATGCTGTAACCCAACCCCGTCGGAAATTGTTGGAAGTATCATGACTTTTAAGTCTGGAGAGGCATTTCGACTGATTAGCAGGCATAGAACGTAAAAAGATTAAATGTGATTCAAACACACGTAAATTAGAGAAAAAGAAAACAAAAAATAGATATTTAGTGTTTCATCAACGGTTATGCTGACCTATATACAGTATTCACAACTTTAATGACTGTCTTCTTTTAAGCAAATAAGGCATTGGTTTAGAATGTATCTAAATTCTGTACCAAGAAAGGTTGTTTTTTAATTGTATGCTCTATTTATTTAAATTACTTGTACTTGAGAAATGTTTCATACATATATATTAAACAACAATTTGTACATTTCATTGCCAGGTTTTGGGAGTAAAATAAACCATTCATACTACAATCAAGAAAAATCGGTACGTTTCCCACCAATTGAAAAATCTGATTAACCAGTCTGTTATGTAAAAGAAACCTAGAAACCTGATAAGTATTTGTTTATGAAGTGCAGTAGTAGAGAGCAGAGGTCCTGGAATTGGAGGACATCATTAAGGTAAAGAAGAGTAGGAGGTGGAAGTGAAATGAAACTTTGGAACGGTCAGTAAGACTGGAAAGGTTCCATAAGAGGGCAGTGTCTCAAACTGAAAGAGCATTGAACAGAATAGAGAGGAAAAGGGATGATCCACAGTGTTGAAAACTGAACCAATGTCCAGTATGTTTCCTGGGATGCCAGCCAAAGTATTACAAGTAATTTTATTACAGAAGTCCCTTGAGCACATTGATATCCACAGTATTAAATGAGCTAAAATCTAAATAGGCAACCACCATATTACAGGTGGAAGCGTGATGTGTGTGCGTTTTGTTTTGGTCTAATAATAACATAGCTACACTTTAGTACAATGCAGATTCATAAGGCAAAGTAAGAATATAAATCACAAGATCTATCTGTCAGTTGCAGTAATAAATAATGTTAATGCCTAAAGTATAATTATAAAAATAAACACAAAATAAATTATTCCTACCCATGCCTGAAGAGACTAACTCCATGTATGTACCAGTGGCACTGTTTGAGAGTATATGGCGATGGGGCTTCTGTCCAAATCAGTAACCCAAGGGCCAGGGTATGGTTAGCTGAATCTACAGTACCCTCAGTCTTGCCTTTTGCACTGGGCTCCTGAGCTAGAAGTGCACTTCAATTGCTATTCTTGGAAAAATGTTAAATATATATATATATTTATAACCTAGCTAATAATTAATAATCCAATATATTGGGGGGAAAAAATGGTCCGACACCATACACCCGATAACTTATATACAAATTTGTGTGTTATCCTTTAAATTGATCAGTTCCTCCAATATAATGGTATAGGGTTATCCTTATAGGCTTACATACAATTCTCTATTAATGGTATAATATGTAAATAAGCAGCCCGTCATTTCCACTACAGCTTTGCATTATATACAGTTTTTCTGGGCAGATGGTACAAGCAGAAAGGGAGAGTTTGAGTGGAAGTTCATTAAAGGGAAGTACAGGTCACAGATGTCAAGTGCATCTAGAGATATGGACATAAATAATTGACAGAGTTCTTGTAACATAAAAGGAAAGTGAAGGTTTACAAACCCAGTATAAGCTTTAAGAGCTAAGCAGATCACTGTAGAGGTTTTAAGTCAGTAGACCACTAGCTTTTACAGTTACCATGGCTGATCATGAGGTAAAGAATTTCAAAGAGGATAATGAAACAGTTGTAACAGGGTTTCTTAGTACATCTCTCTTTATGCTGTGTGGAAATAAAAGTGTTTACAAGGTTCATATTTCATCCAGCTTCGTATGTAAAATAATACAGACACTTAGGACAGTTTAAAATCTACACACTCAAATGACACTTGCGATTTCATGAGACTTTGCATATAAAACAGTTTGTTTCAATTAAAACAGATCTCAGAGAACACACATTTCCAGACAATGACTCCTATAAATAACTCTAGGGACGGGTTCCACTTTGAAAAATGGCTAGTGGGTCTCTCTGAAGAAAGCTAATGCGAACTTGGAAAAGGGCAATTAAATTGTCAGAATTAACAAATTTGTTTTTAACTAGAAGATAGCCAGAAGTATAGTCTTCAGGCTTGTATTGATCGTCAGAACAGAGAACATTCGTCTTCAGGTATTTACACTGCCACCTTTACATTAGAGGCTGCTTTAGATCCCATCAATCCAAATACAAAAGGTCTGTCTGACTTGTACAGCTGCACAGTTTAAAAAAAATCAGACATTAGCAATGTTGCATTCCAACACCAGTATACATTTCTAACATTAATAGGCAATACAGTACAGCTATGGGAAACCACATTATAGACCCTCTTTTATAAAATGCAACGGAAAGATATATCCATTAATACTCCTATGTGTAACACGCATATATGGACATCATATGGATACAGAAAATGTATCCATATGATATCAAGCAGAAGCATCTGTCTTCAGTCGTGGATTAGCAATTTGTCTACATACATTTGTATATGCATTATACGAATTTCAAGGCTGCCCAAAGACAAGGTGACAATTTTTAATTTCCAAAGAACTACAAAACTAATTATGTGCTCACATTTCAGGGAAAAAAACCGAACAGAACACAAGCCCTCAGATACTACTACACCAGATATTTGCTATATTCTAAAACTATGCAGGTTTACAATCAGGTTTGCAATTTTTATGGCTGAATGGTTTATACATCCCCATCTTCTTTATTTCATTTGCTTCAGATAAAAGAGCATTTGTCAGCTTGATGCACATATTGCTAGCAACAGCAAATAAAACCCACTAAACTAGTATTGATTCCACTTACACTGAAGATACATCATAGCCAATATCACTTCACTCTGCAACACCAGAGACCAGTTGCAACAATTGCAGCAGGTGGAAGTGTTCGTTTATTACAAATTGTCTTTGTTTAGGATATATAAATATTTCATGCTTGACCTTCAGATGCAAGAGAGTTTTTTTCTTTAATCAAACAGGAATGCATGTAACAATGTAAAAGACTCATTCAAAAGGAAATGCTCGAAATCTTGACCTGTAATTGTGCAGTAATGTTAAACTGTAATAAGGGACATTGAGAATTTACCTTAAAAATGGAGTTGTTCAGGTAGATTATTGGCCATGTTGCTAAAAACATAAGAAAATATCTCAATTCTACCCCCCAAAGCGTTGTCTAACCACCTTATTTGATGCTGCTATACTTGCTAAATGGCTTTATCACTTTTGGCTATACTTTGCCATTATTATTTTAAACTTTCAATGCTTTCTCCTCTGCTCATTCTAACATCCCCTTTGCTATCTACTCAAACTTAAGCAAAAAATAAATAAAGAAAAACAACTGCCTGATGTCAGTGGGATTCACAAATATCAAAATAAAGACCTACATGTAAAAAAAATCCATAGCCTCAACACAGTAGCTTGTCATGTACCAAGTCTACAACACATACAGATGTTTTGCATGCATTACATGTCGAGACACTGTCCATTCGAATTCCGTAGAAAATATAAAATGTTGTGTGTAAAAATGGTTACCATTTATACCTCATTGCCAAAATTTACTCTGGAGCCAGTGGAGGAGCAAGGAGCCAATTAATTTTAATCTTCTCCCACAAGATGTTGAGCACAACACAACACAAGTGACAGTGAATATTTCTATCTTTAAATCTTAAGCAGTTTTGCATGCAAGAAAAAAAAACTGACAAAGGAAGACCCTGATAAATATTTAGATCGACAAAATATATTGTAAAGTTTATTGTTGCATACACCTCTTTACTGTACCCCAAATCACCAATGACAACCAAGTTTCAGTCATAAGTAATGGCTGTAAATCAGCTAGTCAATGCCCCTAACACCAAAAATGGACTATTAAATATGGCAATATAGACATGCAACCACAACTAGTCAATTGGCGTCCAATGCACAAAACAGTTCAACAGTTATTATAGGTTACAATGTTTGGATTGATCTCAGCTTAAAATAAAAATATATAATTGAATTTAAAAAAAAAAAAAACCTATAAAAATTTGATGTACTTGCAATATAAGGGCCAACATTAAAGATGTCACCTACAGAATGCAATCATTATCTACATCAGTTTCCCAAAGTGTGCACCATGGTAGCCTGGGGTCATTGCTGTTTCTAAACCTAGCAGAGGTCAGGACGGCCTCCTTTTGTGCTCCCTTATATATATCAGCCTCCTTTTGTGCCCCCTTATATGTATCAGCCTCCTTTTGTGCCCTCTTATGTGTTCAGCCTCCTTTTGTGTCCCCTTTATATGTGTTCAGCCTCCTTTTATGTCCCCTTATATTATATACTAAAAACTTTTTTTTTAATTAAAAACCTAAAGTCACTTATCTTTCTTTACCTTCTCCCTTTCTTTACCTTCTCCCTCTTGCTCCTTCTTCTGTGGCACAGATGAACATTTCTGGGTATACAGGGCTCCTACAGAAGCCCTGTAGCACCAAGTCTATTTCCATGAATAACGCTACCTCATTGTTATTCAATGAAAAAGATTTGGTACTACAGGGAGCCCTGCATACCTAGTACTGTATATCTGAATGATGCCAGTAGCATCTGGTAACTGATGCGGCCGGCGTCTATGTTACCGTGGCCAGCGAGAGGGCTGCATAACCTAAAGGGGGGCTGCCCTACTGGGCACTCCCCTTTAAGTCATCTAGGGGTGCAACCTGTGCGATATAGCACAGCTCACCCGCCCCCAGAAATGGCCCTGCCTGGGGTGCCTCAGAGCACTCACATAAGTGTTGCGAATCCAGAGCCAGCTCAAAGGCTAAGATCAGGTTACCCAGAAAGAGAATGTGCCACAAGGAGCTTTAGAAACCAGCCAAAACATAGCTTTGAAAACTATAGATAAAACGAAGTTAAGTTGCAAAAGTATTTTTTATTTTAGTTGGATGACACCTAATTTATAAAAAATAGAGAGGCAAATTATAATAAAAACGCTGTTTTATCTGTAGTTTTCTCTGTCTCCCTCCCCACAGTTATAAAGTTCTTTGGACCTAACTAATTAAAAAATAGGATGGCCATTGATTGCATACCATAATACGCTTCCAAAAAAGGTTTGCAGAGTTAGGATCACTAACCATACAATGCCCAATTGTCTACATTTTAAACCAGTAGCACCAAATTTATTTTCCCTTTATGATTGTAGTGTTTGAGCTTTCTATGCAATGCACTATGATTTAATGCACATTTTTATATTTATTTTTCAAGATGCTCTGATGCATGGAAAACCCTCTCATACAAATAATGAAAAACAACATAAGAGCTGTGCAGTAATATTTTACTTTTCAAACAGACAGTACTTCACGCTGCTTGATAGATTTTTAGCAGGATGATTTATTATCAGTGGAGCTTCACAGGTATATAACTTTGTACACAGTACCTATATATCATAGAATATATGATGACAATAAGGAAGATATAGAATTTATCCTCCAAGGAAGAGAGACTCTTGTCAAAAGTGAGTGACTTAGGGTATATCATGTAAGTAAACTGCACATCTATGGCATTCAATTTACTCAAAGCCACTAAAATATAATATCACAGTTTTTTTTTCTAAAGTTTAACAAATTTGAATGTGTTCACCAAACTGGTGTTACAGGGTCTCACGAGACTTAACTTTGGAATTGTATTCCAACATACACCTGGACTTTTTCCCGGCATTAAATTTATTTGAGATTAAAAGTTAAGCAAATAGAATGATCTTTAAGCTGTATAACAAACAAACATTTGTTTTATTTATAGTCATTCATTTACGCTAAATTGTTGCAGCAGGTTTTGATACAGAGGACAGAAAAAGGGGTTATATAAGTGCAGAGGAAAGAAAGGTATTATATGGGCACGGGTCTGGGGCTCCGGTACGAACGGCTGTTTTCTCCCCAGCCAGTTGCAAAGTGGCTGGGATTTCGATTGATCCACGGAGCACCGAAAGCTCTGTGGTTCGAAAAGTTGTAAAAAAAAAAATAGTCCCCCACTCCATTCCCTAATTCTTACCCTAACCCACCATCTCCCGCAGCCTGAACCTAACCCTTGCCTGCCGTACAGCCTGACCCCAACCCTCCCTACCCTATAGCCTGACCCTAGCCTTCCCTAACCCGCATAGATAGTTTACTCACCTGTTCCTGGTCCGGCGATAGCAGCTGTGGAGACGCGGCGGAGGGATATCGGTAAGTGCGAAAGTGAATGGGTAAAGTATGCCGAACAGCATATTCACCCATTAATAAAAAAAAAAAAAATAGAAACTGCTTTATTTGAAATAAGGACATCCGAAAAAGAACTTTCGGATGTCCCAATTTTGGAAAAGAGAGTTTCTTAGTGGGGATTGACAACGTATGGGCAGAGAAGACAGAAAGATGGGTTGTATAAGCACAGAGAACAAAAAGAAGAGTTATACAGACAGAGGACAAAAAAGGAGTTGAATAGACACAGAGTAGAAAAATGTAAATGTAACTTATGGTTGTGGGTCCCTGGTAAGAACGGTCATATTTCGATAGGGCCGCTTTCGGATGTCCCTATTTTGGACAGAAAATGTTCTAAGCGGGGAATGCAACCGGTTTATTTCTTTACTGCACATTAGGAGAGGTGCAATAACATATATACACGTAGAATCTAGTGCGCCATATTTAGCAGTTCTGGGTGCTATTCTGTCTAGCACCAAACCTTTTTCTGTTCACACTGATTTATTTATTTTACTGCATGGGTGCACCTTCCATATAGGAAGTTATTCACTTGTTGGAACTCTGTGCGATTTCCCACTGCTCAAATATGTATATACAGCTTAAAGTAAAAATAAAATATGACACTCACGAGGAAGCCTTTTTTTTACCGCATTGTAGTAACAAGGGGCCTGATCCAGACCTACGACCGCAGCGTATGATCGCCCGGGCGTATAAACTTTCACGCCCATGACACTCCTATTGATTGTACCTACTTACGGCAGCTGAACCCTACCCTAAGTTTTTCCAGCGTACGTGCGAATTTTCGTCCCGATACGCTGGTCGTACTGGGCTTAGCACGCCCATACTGTACAATTTAAATGGCTATCCCCGCCTCTGTGTAGTAACGCGAGCGTCCAGACTATCGTGGTACAAAACGCACGCCCCTTGGGCGAAAAATACGCTGAAAATACGCTCGCTGTACGGTCATGTCCTTCGGACGACTGGAAGTTGTCATACTGCACATGCGCAGTGCGTTTTTTTGCCTGTTTTTACGCTCACGATCGGCGTGCGATCGCTTGCGGCTGTAGGTCTGAATCAGGCCCAAGATTGCTGATTTTATTGTATAGTAGTCATGTAGATGCAGTCTACATTGTAGGCCAAACAAAAGAATGGAGTAGGAATTGTATGGTGGTAAATAGTATGCAGTCTATATTGTATTGCAGTCACCAGGATACAGTCTGTATTGGATGGTGGTCACTGTGTGGTGTGTATTGCATAATAATGACTAGGATATGCTTACTTTTATTGTAGTTACTGTATTTAATGAAATTAACATGTGTAAAATGCTATATTGTAAAACAGAAGGGTGCCGAACACCTTACAATCGTCCCTGAGAATGCCAATATATCTCCATAAATTCTGCATAGGTCTACTTCATTTTTTTAATGAAACGCCCTTTTTAAAATAAGAGCCTTGGAACACTATAGGAATATTGTTAATGGCGTTATGAACCATAGTGTTCCAAGGCACATTGCAACTGCACATAAATCACAGCCTGATACCCTGAAAATTAGGGCGATTGAATATGTGGGTAGAGATAGAATGGGAGGCGTTTGTGATAACCATTTTAAATACTTTATCCCCACACGGTCTGAATGAAGGACTGGATATCACTCGGCTTTAATATCATCTGGCCTAGTCTTTATAACATTAATCGATCCAATTACCTGTATAAGAATAGACTCAGTTGTATGTATAAATAAAAATGATATGAATATTTTTGTCACCTTAACCCCAAGGATTAGTACATTAATATAGTTTGTCTCATTTGTTTGTCAGGAGATCGGGTTTAAGAAGATATATTAACTATAATTATTGATACCATAAAATTTTTAATATCTTCAAATAGGTTTTAGATTTATTTCTTTAATGTACCTAATCAATGGGGTTTCCCACGACTATTGTAAACATATGTCCAGTGTAAGCTGTACAAGAATATATCTCATATTTGTGTGGATTTAAAATACTGTTTAACATCTAAAATCACTTTTTAAAAGTACCTACTTTGATTAATATATCTGGTGTTCTTAATTGATTTTTAAAATATTAATGTGTTTCATTTTAAAATGTTCATTTCTTAAATTCTTTATTTATTCACTTAATTCCCTTTGTTAATCTTAATTGTAATATCTTCATTGTTTTTGAACGTTGAATGTTAAAAGCTTACTTTGAATTGGCATGCATTTGTCAATCTATTAGATAGAGATACAGGTGTACTTAAATTAACGTGCCTCCAGCAGCCTTTATAAATTATGAGCAGATTCATACCTCCTGACGAAGTCCCTTGGATGAAACGCATTGAGGTGTTTGGAACCTTACCTCCGTGCAAGCGTCATTTGCAGACGGTAGAATCTGAACCGGATACCATACACTAGTGATATTGGGCCGTATGCAGAGCTCCGGCCGCATTGCAAAGTTTTCAGATATGCTCTACTGCGCATGCGCAGTACTTCTGTAACGTAATCTATGTTCCTTGTTGCAACATAGATTGCGTATACGCGGTCTTAAAGACCGTAAATTGGCTCTCAATTTATAAACATATATATGGGACCCAACATTGGGACTCTCAGTTTTAGAGTCAGGACCACCATATACAGAAAGGCCTTGACGGTGGCTGGTGGCTTATCCCATATTTGATCAAATATGTGTAACGAACATTTCTGTGTTTTATTTTACAGATAGAACAGTATAGTTTGCTTATTATTATGAAAAGATTTGGATCTTAAAAGAGGTGAACTCTTGGGGCCAGATTTACGAAGCTGCAGGTTTGAAAAAATGGAGATGCTGCCCATAGCAACCAATCAGATTCTAGCTCTCACTTTTCTATTATTACATGCTAGTGAATGTCATCTAACATCTGATTGGTTGCGATGGGTAACATCTCCACTTTTACAAACCCGCAGCTTAGTCTGGCCCTTGGAGTGGTTAATCCACCTGTCAATTAGAGCGCACTAATTTGGTACTGTTGTTATATATCAGTATATATAGCAGAGTCCCATATAAAATATAGAGCCAGCACACCAAATTTAGTTGCAAATAAATACAAAAACAGACTTCCTTGTCTGTTTTTGGACTGTATTCTCACTTAAGAATGATTTAGGTTCTTAATTATAAGCAAAACGTAGCAAGGCGACTCCTATGACACGCCCTCGGTTTTCAGCTTCTTAACCGACTTACAAATCCCATAGGGCTACTTTATCTTTAGGTTAGTAATTGTAGGCGTATTTATTTCCTAACCGTGCCTAGATTTCCTAATTTAAATGGCTCCCTCCACTCAATCTTCTTATCTTCGTTCTTAAATTCTCCCAGAATACCCCTTCATTCTTAAGTCATTACGAAGAAATAGGTTCGTAATGGTAAATTGCGTTTATTAAGTTACTACGCCTGTGCAGTATATCCCTCCTTAAATATAAGCACCTAAAGAGCTGCATTTTCATAACTGTGATAAAGGTCCTTTGTACTTATTTGCAACTAAAATTGGGACATTTGCGATTTACTCTTTTCCAGCCTTGAACCCATAACTGTATTTGCTTTTTCTGTGTGCTTGTCCATCCCTCTATGGATGTTTTGTCTAATATTAATATATATACACATACATACATACATAAACACACACACATTAATTAGTATTCCTGCTTTAAATACAGGTTATTCTCTATTGTTCATAAAAAAGAAAAAGTCCTAACACATTTAAGGAAGAGAACATTATTAGGGTGCTAATCTTGTGTATTTATGATTTTAAATACATGCAATCTACACCAAATAAATGTTAAATATTTCACATGTATAACACAGCTGATGAGTAGATGCTTCCTAAATAAAGATGATTAATAATATTCATATAATACATGTCATTTCAGGTTTCTAGTATTATAAGAACCAATATATTTCACCAAAATAACCAGTCATTTTGAGAGATTATATATATAAATAATGTAAACATCTAAGCTATTTTGTAGGCTGCCACGCCTTCAAACTTAAGATGATTATTTCATGGGGTTCATGGTGCAGGAGACCCTGAATCCCTGTACTTGGATAAGAGGCAAGTTAGCTAAGTGGAGTAGCAGAAGCATTGCAAATGAAAATTCAATATGTAAGTAGGTAACTCTAGTGGATTTCAATGGTCAGTACCCAACTATGCAGATTTTAGCTAGGCCTTAGCTCTCATATCCAGAATGGGAAACTACAATTATCTGCTAAAACTATCTTACCATTAATGTCTAGATGAATATTATGGTTAGTTTAATGCTACATGTTAATATATATTTTACATTACATAATGCTTTACCATACTAAATATGTTCAGAATGGGCTTATTTTCAATGTATTCTTTTTAGTAAGCAATTTAACAATATGTGATGTGTCCAACACAAGTTATATAATTAATATAGGTGGAAAACCAGATTTAATAGATAATAAAAACAGTAACTTTAAAAGTAACAATGATTCATTCCTAATAAGAAGACACAGTATATCTATATGATACTGACCATGGTCTATGGCTGCTTTGAGCGTTGCTTCAGGATGTGTCGATCCGAGGGGGTTCCGCACAAATCGTCGTCGGCGCCTTAAGTCATCTTCCCAGTAGTCAAGGCGCCAGAACTCCCGGGGACGGCTACAACAAAACACAGGGAGCACACATGTTACCCATTACTAAACAGCATGGTAGCTGTGAATTTTCACAGAAAGCTTTCCTTGTTTGCTTAGCTCCTTCTTTAACTTTCCTTAGTAGAACTGTCAGCATTGAATTATTTCACTTCTCAAATGTTTCTGCATTGAATAAGACTTTAGAATTAAATTAAATTTTGTCAGTTTATTGTGTATACATATGTACGAACCAATTTGGAAGAAAAAAAAATGAACTATATACACACACACACACACACACACACACACACACACACACACAC
>WWET01000315.1:537735-551219 GCA_011038615.1 Limnodynastes dumerilii
CAATTACGCTACGCTAATGAGCGTATTTTCTATGGTGCGCATGCGCAGTACTTACAAATAGGCGATTTTACGTCTCCGCCACACGTAAATTCGCTCAGAAGCGTTGTTCTGGATCAAGCCCATTGTCCGGTTCCTGTATATATGGTTTATTACACGTATGCCCATATGATTTGTTAATTTTACCCCAGCACTTCTTTCTGCCCCACACTCTGTTTTGGTCTGTATATTTTGTTGGAGGTGGACTCTCCTGGGACAGATAGCTGCAGTGGAGGTTTAGCATATCAGAGTGACATATTTTTACGATTTTTTTGTGCCACATGGTATCCACAGCGCTATACAAAGGATAAACAATACTGCAAGTGTGTACTGTGTTTGATCCAGGTTGCTCATAAAGTTACACAATAAAACGTTGCCAAATAAAGTACAAAAACATGCATGCTTTCATTACTGGAAATTATACTGAAGATAAGTCTACCAAACAAACTGTAGAAACACCCAGAATTATGTTTCAGACCCTTACTCTGTACTGCAGATCCTACTCATTATACTATGCAAATGAATAAATCTTGTCTGTTTACCCTGTGGCTTTGAAACACTACAGCTTACCTTTATGTGTGTTCCATTTTAGTGAAATTCCATACCTCACAACTGTCCCGATTTCAGCGGGACAGTTCCGTTTTCCAGGGATTATCCCGCCCGCCCCAGAACATTTCCCGAGAGATCAGACTCTCGGGACAAATTTTCTTCTCTTTTTTTTTTTTACAGCCCTGCCGCGTTATATGCAGCAGGACTCTGCAGAGCACAGGACACGTAATACAGGGCTCCCACGGGAGCTGCTGCAGCCCTGTATTACGTGTCCTGTGCTCTGTCACATGGCCGCAGAGCAGACGCCGCCGAACAGAGGAAGAGGGAAGACATGCAAGCGCGGAAGAAACCACTTTTCTTTTTGGTGCAATTCCAATAACACCAATCCCCATGCTGTTTGTTCTTGCTAATCAAAAAGCCAACGATGTTTAACAGAAAACCTCCCCTCCGAGATAGCACCATATTGAAGGTTGTTTCTGCCATTTGTTTTCTCAAAAGTAGACGAATGTTCTAAAAAGAACAATAAAAAAAGGATGCAGAGCGCTGATAAAAAGAGATAATTGGTATTTTTAATTATTTATCAGTAAAATTTAGATAATAAATGATAACTAAAATATAAAGAAATTATGAAGACTAATAAATAAATAAATAAATAAAAATAAAATACAAATTTAAAATACAGCTAGCACATATATAAAGAACAGTGTCTAGTATACTGCCTGTTAATCAGGCAGCCAGTTATAAGGAATACATCAAAAGTGGTTTAGATGAATCCATTTGAAAACATGATAGTAATTCAGATTAATGGTCCTTTAAAGTTTTAGCAGGTAAGGTGCTATGCATGGAATAAATCCAATAATATTCTGAGGTATGGTCAGAGCACCAAATAGTATAGCTGCTAAAGGTATAGACAGAGATTAAAATAAAGTAACTGAGAAGTCAAATATAATGAAAACCAACTTAGCTTGCTTCAGGTGGAATGGGTCATATCCGTTAATATAGCCGGTTGTATGGCAGGGCTTTAGCTGATTTCTTTATGCTTGAGCAGTATCCGTGTGTTTTAGAGGAAAAACTTAGAGAATAATGCCTGTAAAGTGACTCTTAGATCCGTGCAGGTTAGTCACTAACTCTGTGTGGCCTCTAGTTACCTCCGTATCTCGCGATCACCGTCCCCCAGCTTGGTGCGTGGCATGCACCAGATCGCTGGTTAGGTGGGCGGACCTCCAGGCGGCTCGTCCGCACAGCAGCCCCAGGTGTCCGACCCAACGGATAGAGCTATAGATGTGTGCTCGGTGCTTGTATTCTCAGTTATTGGCAGCCGTTAGCTGAATTGCCTAGCCATAGGCAGTGCTTGATTAGCGGTTTGAAAAGCGGTCAATGTAATACTTTTCAGTCCCCTTTTCGTTGCGGCTTTCAAGGAACCGATTTATAATCTCACTTAGGAAGTGTCCAATACAAAATATAAAGTGCAAAGCTGTATAAATGAACACCTCAACGCGTTTCTCTACTGACGTAGTTTCCTCAGGAGGATAAAGTAAGTAATAAGGAAAAAAGGGGGGATTTTGGTTATTTATATAGGGCTAATTGTACAGGTGAATTGTTAACCCCATATATGCAGTCAATACTTGCATAATTGGAATAATAGTGGTGTACGAGGAGGAAAAAATAATAAAAGGGCTCAAGGCTTTGTAGTTTGCATAAATTCAAAAATAAATAAATAAATAAAAACATAAAATAAAATAAAAAGAATACAATGCAACTTCATAAACAATAAAAATGATTAACAAACAAAAAAGAGAGAAACTGTGATATTTAAATGTTAAAAGTATTTTGGACAAATAATTGAAACAACACTTGAATACAATTTCCAAAAATATCTCATAAGGATCATTAGACACAAATCACTGGGTATCATTCAGATACAATCCAAGCACTCTGAATATTTGTTTGAAAGTTTCAATCACTGTATTGGTGACCATAAATTATGTTTATGTTTATAATTATTTCTATATCCCAATCAGAAAGATCTTATATAGAACATTTTAGATAATTATTATGATGTCCACATATATCGTAAATAGGTCAAAAAAAGGGGGGAAGAGGGGGAAAAAGGAGAAGTTAATCTAAAGATCTCTATAATAATTCCATAACTAAATTTTCAGATTTTAGGAGGCCACTTTTAGCCCGTTACCGTCACAAGGCAGTCGATCGGCAAAAAAGGGAGGAGGATGAATATATAGTTATGTATTTTTATAACAGGAAGCAAGGAGAGATTTGGAAAAAATAAAAATAATGGAGGCTGGCACTGGCATATGTGGGCAGATGGAGGCTGGCAATAGGGCGCAGATGAGACTGGCATTAAGGGTGCAGATGAGACTGGCATTAAGGGGGCAGATGGAGGCTGGAATTATGTGGGCAGATAGAGGCTGGCATTAAGTGGGCAGATGGAGGCTGGCATTAAGGGGACAGATGAGGATGGCATTAAGGTGTCAGGTGGAAGCTGGCATTAAGGGGGTTGGTGGAGGCTGGTATTAAGGGGGCAGATGGAGGCTGGCATGACATGCATGCTGGATAAATAATAAAGGAGCAGACATTTAATAAAGGGGCAGACATATTGAGGCTGGACAAATAAATAGGGGAAAGACATATGGATGCTGAACATAATAATAAGGGGCAGTCATTGATGCTGGACAAATAATAAAGGGGCAGATATGGAGGCTGGACGTATAAAGAGGGGCTGACATATGGAGACTGGACAAATAATAAGGGGCAGACATATGGATGGCTAAATTATTAAAAGAGGCATGCACTAGACCCGCTATCTGGGCATGCCAGACACGCCCACTTTCCCCAGACACGCCCACGGTACAAGACACACCCCTTCTACCAGGCCGCGAAAATTTGTCCCACTTTACAATTCTCAAATGTTGTTATACACTGTTATTACTATCAGGCACTATGTCATACACTGTTATTACTATCTGGCACTATGTTATACACTGTTATTACTATCAGGCACTATCTTATATACTGTTATTAGGATTGGGCACTATGTTAGACACTGTTATTACTATCGGGCACTATGTTATACACTGTAATTACTATCAGGCACTATGTTATACACTGTTATTAGGATTGGGCACTATGTTATACACTGTTATTACTATAAAAAACATTATGAAAACCTTGTCTGAGATATTTCACAATAACAAAATAAAATGTTTATCCGTTGGTATTTTTTGTGTTTTGCTTATGAAGTGTGCATCCTCAATAGATAATTTCAGGTGTGTTTTTAAGCAATAATTGGAGATGATCTTTGCAAATCAGACTACACAAACTACACATTTATATTTTAACTTCTCCTTATTTTCACACACAAAAAGTAAAAACTAAAGAATCAAAAAGTTGAAGAAAAATAGCTATTTTCCTAGCTAAACACTAGCTCTCTTACTATAGTTTTGCATCCTATCATTTGTTATGTGAAAAAACAATTTTTGACCATTTCCTGCATACAGACATGCAATGAAACATGCAGACAGTGATTTTAATGACTGCATGAATAAAATACTTATTTTTCTAAACCCAGATGGACTATGCTGAAATGTAACATTAAGAGCATTTTCTGGCACTGTAGAAACTTTGATAGCACTCTTATTTCAATGTCTGCATTTTTCTCCTATTTTGACAAAGACAAATGGTTGCCATCAATCAAGATCCAATCGGGTGCACGGAGAGCCATGCAAATGTATCACTCTTTACTTGTTTGCCTGCTATTTGTGCAGCCTTTGCTACATATTATTTTACAGAATGATCAAAAAAAGGCAGCCATAAGAGATCATTCACACCCACTGTAAAATTAACTTTCATGAATAATGAACGGTTCAAGGCTCATAATGTATATGTTGCACAGGAAATGCAGCTAACACTTCATTTTCTCACTGGAAGATTATGTAAATGATACTATATGACCTTTATCATTCCAAACAGGACATGCAAAATGCATATTATTTCATACATCATTGCAAAGCTAGTCACTTTCTTATGGAGAAACAGTCATTTATAATGTTCAGAGCGAAGTGCACAGACTGCTAGGAAATGATTTCTGCCTCACATTTTTCCCATCTCCATCTTTTCATAAACCGATAACTAAAATTGTACTTTGCTTACATTATACAGGGCAAAGGTGAATGTAGACACTTGCAAAAACTGAACTTAAATGTATTCTGCCATGCTGTATATTTTATGCTAAATTTATTGTGTTATACACATAACATAGTGTGTTTGGAAAAGGTAAATTATTCTGCCCGGTTTACAATCTAATGAGGTTCGATTAGAAAATCTGAAGCAGACATTCAAGATTTCCAGTTTTCAAAGCAGCCCATAACTGAATAATGTCTGAGAAATATTCTAGACTTTAGATAAAAGTTATATATTATATATAAACACACACATACAGTGGGCTAAGGGAAAATTTTGAAGTGGCGGTATGGAGTTTTAGAAGTGGTGGTATAAAAAATAAATAATAGAAGCGAATGGAGATTTAGAGGTAGTGGTATGGACATTTAGAAGTAGAGGTATAAACATATAGAAGTGGCGGTATGGACATTTAGAGGTAGTGGTATGGACATTTAGAAGTAGAGGTATAAACATATAGAAGTGGCGGTATGGACATTTAGAAGTGGTGGTATGGACATTTAGAAGTGATGGTATGGAAATTTAGAAGTGGTGGTATGGACATTTAGAAGTGGTGGTATGGACATTTAGAAGTGGTGGCCCTGTGCCATATTACAACAACTTTTAACTTAAATGTGGTTAATGGCCATGAACAAATATCCATAAAATAATCCAGCAGATGACTATAAAATCCACACTTAAAAAGGAAATGCTAGTACTGTGATTCTGTTATTTAGTCTTTGATATTTTTGTAGCTGTGTTTATCTGCCTGAAGTTACGAGAACATTGCATACAAAGGTCAGTCGCAGTTGAAGGCAACTGGAGTGCAATCATGTCATTGTGAGCTGTTACAGATGTTTCCCTTCAAACAGCCATAACCTTATGAAAGTCAATTTTTTTTATAGCGTGACAACTACTAATAAGCTATAATACAATAAGATGGTGGTGTATACAGTGTGAAAAAACAAGGAAATAATTTGAGCTCCCATTGTGATATAATATATATTTTTTACATTGAAGGTATTTTTTTGAATTTATTGAAAGCATAGTAGTAATAACTGTATATTAAAAAGTACATGCTGGATTACTGTAGTACACTAGGGTGCAGAGTCTAACTAGGAGCCAAATGTTCATTGCAGTCCCTGATAGTGGGAACAGACTATGTTGCCGAATCCTAGCAGGTTGGAGCCCCGAGTGACAATCACAGATACTGGAAAGTACAAGACCACAAACCATTGATACTATGAAGTACCACCACAGATAGGAAAAGTGGTCCCAAGCGACAGTGATACCTACAGGACACAGAACCATGTAAGTCGAGCATACACAGAAGGACACAGACAGAGGTAAGCAGGGTGTCCAGGAAAAAATCTCTTAGAGAGCGTCCCCAAAGGCAAGAGGTGAACTCTTCAGGAGAAGGAAGGAACAACCACAGGACATATGTCAGATGTAATGAACACGGCCAGTGGCAAATGGAAAACAAAGAGCAAAGCGTCAAATGGAATGAACACAGAGGCTAAAGTGCAAGATGGAAAAAAAAAAAACTACGAAGGTAGCACAACCTAACAGCCAAAGAAATGGGTATCAGAGGGGAAAGAAAAAAGGAAGGAGCACAGGGAGAGAAGCAAAGAGTGGGAAGTAGAAAGGACAAAGTGACAACAAGAAAAGCAAAGGAAAGACAGGAAAACAATGGACAAGGCAAAATAATCCAACGATTTAGGTAACAAGTGAGTTGGAAAATGCAGTGAGCAAAACACTGTAACCGGCAGTGAGCTGATCTCACTGATGGACATTTAAGGAGATCAGAACCAATCTGCTTACAATTTCTGCTCAGCCTCTCAACTCTGGTAGTATGGATTCTGGCTGCATGAGTGACTGTAACCTGTAGCCCAAGAATGTGCGCATGCTTAAAGGCACCTTGACTGCTGCGCTATAGCCTGGATGAAGCAACCAATTAGAAATGATTGGTAGCTGCCTAGCAACCAGAATAGGCCGCCACATCTAGATGCAGCATGTGCTAACAATTACATTTTAAAATACATTTTAAGGTTGTTTGAATGAAAAAAAGTAATATCATTTGAAATACACACAGAAAGAGGATAGACAGGTTACCAATGGAGTAGAAACTAGTTATTTTTCATAGTTAAATTGGTGACATTACTACTGGCATTAAAGCAAACATTTGTATTTTTACATATAAATCATTAAAAAAGGTATAATAGAATAATACAACACTTGGACTGGCGGGTAAGGTCTGACTAATTCATTTATTAAAGGGTAGAACAGACAGAAACAAAAGACTAGATCCAGACTTCCGATGACACTGCGTTTAGAGTTCAAGCGTATTGCCAGCAAGGACAGGGTTAGTGTATGCTCTCTGTATCCAGTCTTGTCAAGCGCAGGGAGACTACTCCCCTTGTTCACATGGCATTCTGAACTCTACTTTACAACTTCCTAACTGTCCACACTTAAAACAGGGATGCACAGGACGTTTGCATAGCACAGATTGCTTAATAAAAGTACTGTAAATACAGTAAATTTAAAACCCCTCTTACTCGCAAACCCACCACTGGAAATCTTAGAAATCATTCTTTATTGCATATATGCACGAAGCGTAAAGCGCAAGCATTTTACAGAGTGTTAGTGTTAAGCTGACTAAAAAATACCATCATCATACATGCTTCTGTATCTTTAATGAAACACACAATGAGGCAGATAAGATGTACATTGTAAGCAGGATAATGCAATCCTCAAGAGGCAAACAAAAGAATTAAGTTATTGCAAACGCTAACAAAATTTGTGAGAAGAGAAATGCAAATGAACTCCTAATTATCTGCAGTCTTTTAACACGCAGTCCTGATTACTAGCAATTAAAAACCCCTTACATTTTTATGACAAAAGTTCATTGGGATACTGAAAATGATATACTAATTATTGCACTATAAATTTTAGCGTGTGCTAAAGCCTGCTATAAAGAAAGGATAGGAAGTCATATGAACATATTATACCATTCACATAGACTTCAGGTATTAAAGGAGCCCTACATATGCTACTTGTTTGGATTAAAAGGTTTTCTAAACACATGTGAAAGTGTCTGTCAAATTTGATATTCCAGGACATTGTATAAATGTCATAGCAACAATAAACAAGGAAAGATAACATGAATAAATGTAACAAAGCAAAATCTTTTTTATTTATTTTGCAGAACGTTATACCTAGAAACAAACAGTAAGAGAATATACAGATGCAAGTTTAAAAACCAGGAATGATACAATAGGCATATAGAGAAACATCTGCAAGACACATGAAATTTGCCAGTGTATGAGCTATTGGACTGGATCCTGATTTAGTAGCTGGGGACATTTTTACAAACTTCATGTGTGCATGCGCACGCTACAAGCTTCCAGGACAGATTTGTATCCTCAAAATCCAGATATCCAGGATGAAAGTTGGTTCGTCGGAAAGGGGCGGCATGCTTAAAGCATGTCTGCATGGTGGGAGTGGGGAGGTATTTAAACCGGTACAGCATGGGCTTGGCTAGGTCCTTACATATGATCCTCATTTAAGCACCAGCCCCATTTTAAGTGGATTTGTTATGTAAATTTTAAGGTAGGGTTCAGTACATGGAATGCCTTAGGAGTAAGGGGAGTGTTCTCCCCTTGCACTTATGCAAATTTGGAATGCACAGCTGGAAGTTCCAAAACTCAGGTCCCTCCCTCCATATGGATCCAGTCATGGTTATTAATATTATTCCTTGTAGATAGTCCCTCCACCAAGACCAGCCACCAATAAGCTTCCCTATTTCTAGTCACACCTTCAATATGTCTTCCATCACCTTTGTTCTGTATACCACTGCACTTAATTTAGTCTGAAATGATAGATCGATAGACTACTTCCATCAGAAGATAGGTAAACAAAATGCATTAAATGTTATAGACTAAATAATATGTAGCATTACGTAGTTTGTTAGGGTGTGAGCATTATCTCTGTGTATTAACAGTGTGAAGCCTTTTGGGGTTAATTCTTTATAAGATGGATTATGGGGAGGTGAAATTGTAGCAAATAGGCATCATGGCTGCACATATCTTTGCATTCATCAGTAAGAAGGTTATCAATCTAAAGCTATAATTGGTAAAATTACATGTTGCGCATTTACATTAGTGTGCATGGGTAACCTATATACAATAGACCAGATCAAGACTTCTGTAAAATGAGCTATGATCAAAAAACATTAGCATTTTGTGATTTTGTATGCGCCATGCTACTAGTACAGATATGGATTCCGACTTTCTCAATGTAAGCGGTGATTGAGTGGGATGCAGTGCCGACATGTGCTAAGTGGGAGGATGAAAGCAAGTAAATAGTACAGTGAAAACATGCTAAGTGCCCTCCGTACTATCCAGAATTCTGATGCTCATGTTATGCAAGGGCACAGCTGCAATGTTTAAACATGGAGAGGTCTGCAGGAGGAATGAACAGAGAAAAAAATATCAGCGCTAATCCAGGAGAAAACTTATGGGCAAAAACAGCAGCCAATAGTTCAGCCACACTCCAGAAAATAACACAATATAAAACACAAACTAGGCGCTTGTGATCACCCTAAAGATGAAAATAAATTAATGAAAAATATCTAAGATGTCCAGAGTAATTATAGATAAAAACAATATTTATTATACAAATAAATTCATAAACACAATTACTAAATTCAAAGAAAGTAGTGAGTGAGTATCAATATAATGGGGGTATTTCATTTAATACCAGCACTCTCAAGCAAAGGTTCCAGAATGATAAGGGACTCAATTGGTAATCTCAAGAAGAGGTTTGCGAAAAGTATATACCACTGTGTGGATACAAATTGTCTCTCAGGAAACTTGTTTGTTTACACTTCTGTTGAAACACAAATATTCAATAACGGAAGCAAGCAGCCAAGAGGAGAACCATCAGTTGCATAGTTGGTTCGTCGGAAAGGGGCGGCATGCTTAAAGCATGTCTGCATGGTGGGAGTGGGGAGGTATTTAAACCGGTACAGCATGGGCTTGGCTAGGTCCTTACGTATGATCCTCATTTAAACACCAGCCCCATTTTAAGTGGATTTGTTATGTAAATTTTAAGGTAGGGTTCAGTACATGGAATGCCTTAGGAGTAAGGGGAGTGTTCTCCCCTTGCACTTATGCAAATTTGGAATGCACAGCTGGAAGTTCCAAAACTCAGGTCCCTCCCTCCATATGGATCCAGTCATGGTTATTAATATTATTCCTTGTAGATAGTCCCTCCACCAAGACCAGCCACCAATAAGCTTCCCTATTTCTAGTCACACCTTCAATATGTCTTCCATCACCTTTGTTCTGTATACCACTGCACTTAATTTAGTCTGAAATGAAAGATAGATAGATAGATAGATAGATAGATAGATAGATAGATAGATAGATAGATAGATAGATAGGACTACTTCCATCAGAAGATAGGTAAACAAAATGCATTGAATGTTATAGACTAAATAATATGTAGCATTACGTAGTTTGTTAGGCTGTGAGCATTATCTCTGTGACGCGTGAAGAAATCGTAAGAACAACGAAATGTGTCAGGCTGCTATCGGTAGTGAGATATTGAGGGGATTGGATTGCCAGCACTCAAGCACTTTAGCAAGTATACCTGGACCTGAGGAGAAGCCGTGGAGATCAGTGAACTGGTCAACGACCGTAGCCCCCAAACAACAGCTGAGCAGGACTATTTCTACCCAGAGTAAACAGCTGATTCCTGCACACGTGGTGAAGGAGGAGCGTGGACCTGAGCCGATAGCCGGACGCGGCTTCTGCGTGCGTGTGGTGTATTGGAACATCTTCCCCTGAATGGTGGTAACTATTTACACCCTGCAACTACTTCCATACTCACCTCTGATAACCTTTAACGTGTACACAAGCTCTGCAGGATCCTTCTTTCTCCGTTCTCCCATGCAACTGATGGTTCTCCTCTTGGCTGCTTGCTTCCATTATTGAATATTTGTGTTTCAACAGAAGTGTAAACAAACAAGTTTCGCGAGAGACAATTTGTATCCACACAGTGGTATATACTTTTCGGAAACCTCTTCTTGAGATTACCAATTGAGTTCCTTATCATTCTGGAACCTTTGAGAGTGCAGGTATTAAATGAAAATCTTTGAATTTAGTAATTGTTTTTATGAATTTGTATAATAAATATTGTTTTTATTTATAATTACTGTGGACATCTTAGATATTTTTCATTAATTTATTTTCATCTTTAGGGTGATCACAAGCGCCTAGTTTGTGTTTTATATTGCAGGAGGGAGTAGCCTGTAGCACTAAATCCCTGCTGCTACTACTGCACTTCTCGATGCAAAGCGGTGATGGAAGCCTGGATCTAGTCCACTGTCTGAATACATGCTGTAAGAGAATTATACCTCTATATTGTATATATATTATGTATACTATACATAAGTTTGTATGGACTTCAGGCTTTGAAGGAACCAAAAAGAAATCTAATAAGACTATGCACTTCGGGGGAAGCAATTCATTTAGAAAAGCTTGCAAAAAAACATAAGGCAATTGCCAGAGTTCTGAAATAATGCTTTAGGATCTCAATTAATAAGAGCTGTATATAGGAGCCATTCTCTATGTAAAAGTTCTGACTTCTGGTTTCTTTTTACCTCAACTATAAACAGTAGTGTTTTATGTTACCATTAACTTGCTTTTACTGCAAGGGGAAGAGCTGGCTTCTAAAGATAAAGGAGATTTTTGGTAAATGGTGAAGGTGCAGAAATAAATGACCCACTTGGTTAGTGTGTAATTACACTGGCTGAGATTGTAACAATCTATCAAAGGGAGGAGGATGACATTGTGCTAAAGGGTTAGTCAGAGGAGATAGCCTCTGACTAACTACTAGACCCTGACGATCGATACTGCACAGATATTGTACTACAGCAAACAATTCAACTTAAAAATAGAATGTAAAAAAAGAGTGTTTTATATCCCTTTAGATACTGTTGAGCTTTTGAACACTGACCTTAAATTAAAAGATTGTACGTTCTGTAAAAGTAAACACATATTTTGTGCTTTAACCATATAACGTGTTTAACACACAATCTTTCAATGTTCATGGGTTTCGTAAATTCAAACAAACATTCTTAAATGTGCAAGACAAAATAACTGAAGACAATTTTATTATTCTATAGGGAATTTACAGTTCATACGAATGCCAGTAACTATTTAGTGAATGCCAACTAAGTTTGCTACATTGTACAACACAGAAAAAGACACCTAGAAACGTGTAATAAAACAAGTGAAAAACATCACAGCGTATTACTTCTAAAACTAAAAAATGTAGATGTTGCTTTCTTACATCACAGAACCCAAATAGGTTTAATCCTATTAGTCTTTAAAAGCAAACGGAACAGGAAAGTGAATTATTTATTTATTATGTTTTTATTTAGCGCCAGCAGATTACACAGCGCTTTACAATTTTTTAACAATTAGTGTAAACAAGACTGGGTAATAACAAACAGACTGGGTGGGTAAGAGGGCCCCGCTCACAAGATTACGCTCTATAGGAATGATAAGAGCACTTCGAAGGCTGAGTTAAGAGAACATAGCACTTTTGCTGTATTTTTTGTTAAAAAAAAATAAGCATTTCCAGAAAAAAGTGCATGAAAATAAGAGCCTCAGTCACACAGTATGGGTATATGGCATGTTGCAGCTGAAAGGGTAGACCAGAGCTTTCAGTAATTAGGCCAAGAACTGCTCAATGCTCAGTTGAAAAACACTGTAACTGCAGCTATATTAAGTGTAGCAACATAGAACTGGATCCAGGCCTTGGCATACCCACTTTGACCAGCTTTCCTGTATAACTGCTGCATCGGGCCACAGCAGGGAACAGATTGCTTTATAAACAGCATCACACAAAAGAGCTGGAAGATGCTGCGCGGCGGAAGAGAGACAGACAGAAGGCATCAAAGATAAGTAAGGTATAAACAGGGGGGGCTGGAGATAAACGAATGGGGAATTACTGGGAGCTGGAGCCATATGAATGGGGAATACTGGGGAACTGAAGACATTTGATGTTGGGATACTGAGAGCTGGAGAGACATGAATGGTTAATACGGGGATCTGGAAAGACATGATGGGGAATATTGGGAGCTGGAGACACATGGTGGGGGATACTAGGGAGAAATACGAATGGGAAATTACTGTGAGCTAGAAACATATTAAAAAGGAATTACTGGGAGCTGGAGAAAAATTGCATATGAGACTTTTTATTTTTCTTGCGGCCCACACAATCTTAGACTTTTTTTTTTTGGCCCTGACTGGGGTTTTGAGTTTGCCATATCTGCTGTACCGTATTTAATAAGCTCCCATCTTGCGTATATACATCCTGGCCCCACTGTGGGAAACACCAAAATGAAAGAAGTCTGGATCAGAATGAGACTTCTAGACAAACATCTTCCAGAAATGGTTTGCTGATAGTGACACAACGAGCCCAAATCAATTAGCCGCAATGACAGGAAAAAGATCGCAGTGCGCTTTTCCTGTCATATACGGTAGGAAAAATGAGCAAAATTTTACCTATGGGGTGCGCATGAAAAAAAATAGCCAAATTAGTTTCGCACTTCAAATAACGCCAGTGCAAAGCTAATTGAATCAGGCCCAACAAGTCACTGTTATGCTCACTGTTTTACAGTGTGTGTGTGTGTGTGTGTGTGTGTGTGTGTGTGT
>WWET01000315.1:628813-639322 GCA_011038615.1 Limnodynastes dumerilii
AGCACATTATTATATATATTATATATACAGTAACAAGATATACCATAGGATGTCTATGAGTATATATATATAGTAAATAGATTGAAATTTTATTTTTGTTGTAGGTGGGGGGGTGGGGGGCCCAAGCTGATCTTTTGCACCTGGGCCCATGAACCTTTAGCTACGCCCCTGCCTTTGTGGCCATGCTAGTATTTTGGGGTGAAATTTTATTTTTGTTGTAGGTGGGGGGGTGGGGGGCCCAAGCTGATCTTTTGCACCTGGGCCCATGAACCTTTAGCTACGCCCCTGCCTTTGTGGCCATGCTAGTATTTTGGGGAGAGCAGTTTTAGCCAGGACCCTGTGCAGACAGATACTGTACACTACTCACTTTAGGTCCATGTCAAATAAAGTTAAAATTAGTATCACAAACTGGGATATTTACAGCTTCTTTATCTGGCACCTGATCCTAAACTCCATTAGACACCCGGCTTCTGCAAGCTGCTTGCGGAAGTTGGGTGTTTTGTTGGCATCGCGCATGTGCGTGCCGAATGTTACACAGATCTTCTTCGTATGCAAGGAGATTCATCTGACGGGGCTCTCCCTGCAAGTGAGTTGGGGGCGGCAGTGGGCACTTCTGCAATGATCTGTATATGGACAGACTCAGATCCATGCGGAGAAATTAAGGCGGGCTTATGGACATGTACGTTTTCTAAAACCCGCATGTGAGAGGGGAGTTCACATACTTATCACGTGCGCGATCTAGATCTCCGTGTGTGTTCTGCATGCACTGGATCAGGTCCTTGTTTACTCCTTTCCTTTCTTAAATTATACTTTTTATAAAAACAGATTAATTCATCAAACTCATCTCAAGATTTAATTACTGAAGTCAGTAAATAACATGTAAACATATTATATCTCATCACATTTTATTACACATACTTATGGCTTTGTCCATGAATTCATAGCGAGCTATATGACAGAATGTTTCAGCACTACATGATTTTCTTCCTAACTGTATAGGCAGATGCCAAATGACTGCTTAGTGGATTCTTAACGTTCAGCCGATGAAAACGTTTCAGTAAATGTGCAGCACATTATGGCTTGCTGTGTAAAAGCTCACAAATAAATCCTTTTGGGGGTACAGTCTCCATGGGGATATACAGGATATACTTCTTACTTCTTAGTCATTCAAACAATATTAAAATGTCTTTCTAAAAGGTTGTGATTTCATCAAAGACTTCATTGTCCACTCCATCAGGAAAATGGGATTTTGTAAAGGCGTTTCTATCCTCACTGGTCTCTGCGGACGCCAGTCTATCTTCAGACCCATCATGACTTTCTGCTTCTCTCTTGCTCTTTCTGTAGAAAGCATAAAGGTAAAGAAGACATAAAGAAAGCTTAACTTGACTGGATTCATTATACCTCAAAGACACTTTTAATATTTGGCATATGATTGCATTGGTTTACTCTACCTTACAAAGCCAGAAAACTTCTATCTTTAAATTTCCAGCACAGCCAAGGGCTGCATTTGCTTATCACTGCTACTAGCATCATGAGCCTGAGTTGATCAGGACACTCTGGGTCGTGAGATAGGTGAGGACAGATCCGCATCTAACTTACCCATCCTGCCCCTAACCCCCCCCTTTGTTTCTAGATACCTTATGGCACTTCCAAGTGCCATAGGGCTACCTTATCTTACCGTGTATAGTTTCCTTCTTAAGAGGGTGGGGGGGAGGCGGGGAGAGGAAACAACGCACGGACAACGCCTCTTCCCCCCACCCCCCCTTTCTTAAATTACACAACTAAGAAGCCGGATCTTCTTAGGTGTGAATACGGCTCTATCTGTCTAAACTTGGTAGGAGCATCCAATAAGTATATGGGTTTCCTCTGCATGCTCTGCTTCTCTAATAATAATTAATGTGAAGTCAAATGAATTTTTGTACCTTTTTTAAAATATAAGAAGAACTCACAGATTTCACTAAATTCAGAGGACATTTTTACTGAATATGGGAGTTGGGGCAATGGATGATAGCTGGAAATTAAGCTCAAATTAAGTTCAACAGCACCATCTGAGTATCAACCATTGGTGATACTGAAATAATTAGTCATAAGAAGGAATCATGGTGGTAATTTACAGGCCATACTGCCCATGTTTTTTGTGAGGAACAGAACACATTAGAAAATATGGCCAGATTCAGACTTCTACCCATCTAAACTTAAGATCTACAGCACTTCCAACATAGAAGCTTGGTTGAGCTTGCACACTGGTTGTCACATGCCGCAAATCTCACCCCTCCCGGTCCTCTGTTCAGCGGCTGCGACTCGCCGCGTGCCTCTCCTCGCTCTCTGCTCCGGCCGACATGCCAATCATGGCCTGTAAACAAAGACCACGTGTAGCGCTGCCTGAGTGTCTAGCAGGCGCGCGCTTCCGTCTCTGCAGCATCACATCATCTCCCTGTGCCCAGAAAACTTTCCCATTGGAGGCCACTCGGCTGCTAGCCTATCGGGGGCTAGCAGCCTCTATATGGTTTGGCACTGCCCTCTGGCAGATGCCGGTTATAGATTGCTGTGTAAGAATCTGTGCCTGCCTGATTACTCTCTCTCTCTTTGCCTCCTGCCATTGTTTCTGATTCCTGATTGACCCAGCATTATCCTGCCTTGTTCTTCATTGTCCTCCTGCCTGTTCCATTACCTCTTCTCCCACTTTGTTATATTAACCCTTTGTATTTACTCCTTGCCTATTCCTGTGTGAGTGTCCGTGTTACCCCTCGGGGTCCTGNCTGAAGTGTGTGTGTTTGCCCTAGTCTATCAGTAAGTCCAGTCAGTCTTGTTTACCTTCCTATGTCTATGGTCTCTGTTTTACATTCAGTGTGGTTTGTCTCGAGCCGGTCTCTTCCGGCCCAATCTATTTCCCGCTTACTCCCCTTTCCTACTGCCTTACCACTTATTTCCTCCTTTACTTCTAACCTCCTCTCCCGGGAGTTTCCCCAGAGGTTGCGACCTGTGGGTAAACTTGCAGCCCAGATTATCCTCACCTTTAGAGGCTCTAGTGAACACCAGGACCCACTAAACTCCGTGTGCTGGTCAGCAACTTCCATCTCTACCTCACGGCCACACTGGTTTTCACTACAGGTAATTCCAGTGTGCCGTAAAACCTTCAACTCACTGTCACGTCCACCCTGGTTCTTGAGCCAGGTAATTCCAGGGTGTCATAACACTGGTGTTCCACACTAACTTAGGGCTGGATCCATAAAGGTGCTTGAAATTTAGAGAGGAAAGTTACTCCTCAATCGTGTGGATTGCAAGGGAGTCATATTTCATCTGTTGCAAACCGTATCAGAGTTGAGAGGTGGTGTCTCCTATCACAAGTCTAAATAACAGTGCAATAGTTAAGCTGGTCAGTATCTGTGTGCAGTAAACAATTCAAAGATATATTCCTGCATGCAAAGAATAAATTAACTTGACTCCAATCAACATGGTTTAGCCCAGGAGTAACTTTCCTCTCTTAGGACCCGATTCACACTTAAGAATCTTCTTAAAATAAAAACTTAAAGTCACTCCTGGGCAAACCCATGTTGATTGCAGGAGGAATTAATTTAATTGTATTCTTTGCATGCAGGAATATATCTTTGAATTGCTTACTTCATACAGATACTGATCAGCTTTACTATTACACTGTTATTTAGACTTGGGTTGGGAAATATCACCTCTGAACACTAGTACTGTTTGCAACAGATGAAATATGACTCCCCTGCAATCAACATGGTTTAGCCCAGGTGTGACTTTAAGTTCTTATTTTAAGAAGATTCTTAAGTGTGAATCAGGTCCTTAATTTCAAGCTCCTTCTTAAGTCTGGATTCAGCCCTTAATTTATAAAATATGGGTGTCCTCTTAGTGCACACAAATCCAGATCGGGATAGTGGAGCTCAGCATTTTCAGATGTATTCAAATCTATGTTTCAGAGATTCGGTTGCATCGGAATTGGAAGTCTAGATTTGGCCCATATTCTTTATTCTTTATGTGTGAAAAATTGTGGAATCTTGATGTTCTTCCAACCTTACCTGTACTGTACTAATCCTTGAACATTGAACTCAAAGCGAACAAAAGTGGTTTATTTTACATGCACCGAACATAACACTACTTATGAAATCACCAGATAAAAAACTCACAGGTCATGAATAATGCCTATCTCAAGAGTTTATGACCGGGTCATTTCTCAACTCGGAAATCATTAACTCTAATAAAATTTTATTGTATTTTGTGTACTTGGAGTTGGTTAATGTTTGGGTAATATGAAAGTGATTACAATGAAGCAAATCTATTAGCTGATAATTATACTTCCAGCATCATTATTACTTAATTGAGGCTAACTGAACTGCACTGAAACTGAGTATAATAAAAGAAGGAAAAATTCCAGGGTCAACACCTGCAGTTAAGATAAAAACATGAACTAAAGATATTTGTCTAGATCCTAAGACAATATGGGTCTCACTACACACGGAGTTGATTTCTGAACGTGCACAACTCTGTACAATAGGGCATTAGTATACTCTGTAGGTGGGGGAATACGTGATGTGGGTGGGGGTAGGCATTTAAATTGTAACTACACCGCGCTTAAACCCCTATCAACTATGGTGGATTAGTATTAAAAATGAGCAAGTGATATCAATAGAAATGCTGTTTAATGTATATATAACACAATATAAATGAATGAAAATGAGGTAAATGAATAAATAAAAACAGTTGAATACTGACAATAAAAAGATAAATAAACTAAAAATACATATCAGATCAATTTCCACTTGTTAAAGTAATCTGCATTCAAACTCAAATTAGAGATTCAGTCCCGAAAACCTGAAGATAATTACTAGTTTAATAATACCATCAAGCAGAATTATTCCGTAGGGTAAACTCCTATAAGAATGAAATTTATGGATTCCAAATATATGTCCAAAGGTAGATTAATGAAACATTGCAATGTTGTACTTCTGAAAATGCACATAAGGTTGATGAAGAGTAGTTATAGTACACAGATAGATGAATATACGACCCGCAGGGAAGTTTCTTGGTGCTAATTAGAGACCCGAACGGTGAATGCTGTGAGGCAAAACCGATAGGGTAATAGTAAACCGCTTCATTGTTTAAACCATCCGTCTACCTGCGCACGCGGCGGGGACGCCCGCTGTTGTTGGCAGGAATAACTCCTGGAGCCGCAATACTTCCACCGCTACTGACGGGACTCCTAGCACAACTATTGCCATATCCACCATCAAATGGTAAATATATATACCTTGTAATAACTTTGATAGTACTACTGACCATCACCAAAGGTCTCACAGTGCCGCTGTGCATGAATTTGTACACACTATTACCCTATCGGTTTTGCCTCACAGCATTCACCGTTCGGGTCTCTAATTAACACCAAGAGACTTCCCTGCAGGTCGTATATTCATCTATCTGTGTACTATAACTACTCTTCTTCAACCTTATGTGTATTTTCAGAAGTACAACATTGCAATGTTTCATTAATCTACCGTTGGACATATATTTGGAATCCATAAATTTCATTCTTATAGGAGTTTAACCTACGGAATAATTCTGTTTGATGGTATTATTAAACCAGTAATTATCTTCAGGTTTTTGGGACTGAATCTCTAATTTGAGTTTGAATGCAGATTACTTTAACAAGTGGAAATTGATCTTATATGTATTTTTAGTTTATTTATCTTTTTATTGTCAGTATTCAACTGTTTTTATTTATTCATTTACCTCATTTTCATTCATTTATATTGTGTTATATATACATTAAACAGCATTTCTATTGATATCACTTGCTCATTCTTAATACTAATCCACCATAGTTGATAGGGGTTTAAGCGCGGTGTAGTTACATTTCTTAGCCAGTCTTTTTTGTGGGTCACACCAACCATATCACCAGCGATTGTCCCATCTCCTCTATGTGTGGCTACTTTGTGTATTTATCATTCCTGACCCAGTTTCTTATTTATCATAAGATTTACCTAGCGCTCATCTGTGTATTTAGGCATTTAAAACCAGAATGGAAGCTGCTACAATTTAAATTGTACTGTATTGGCTGGGTTAGGCACTTCCACATGTAAGTTCGCTAAGTCTACACAACGATACGCACAGAGAAGTTGAGGCAGGGATATGGTACGCGGAAGTCACCTAAATTCCATCTGTCTAAGGGGAGTGTCATGGGGGGGCACTTGCCACATAATAGCAGACTTTTGCTATTCCCTGCGTTATTAAAGCAGCATAAATTCTGAATCAGGTCCCATGTTAGGAAATCTAACAGCCTGAAACAAACAGGTTTATTCATTAACAAGTGTCATGCTGAGTGTCAGTTTACACTGTACCCAGGTAGGTGTTCCACAAAATGTAACCGTCCAAACCATTCATTTATTCATATTGATCAAGCAAAATACAGTCCTCCACTGCCATTTATAAATAGCCAAATATATCAGGGCTGCCTTCAGAAACCATGGGCCTTATAGGAATGCCATCACATAAAGGTAGAACATTGCCAAACCGCTGGAGAGAGTCACAGGTATCAGCGGTATGAGACAGATGAGTCACTGCCACCAGTGTCCTACCGCTGGAGAGCTGTACCAGGCTGCACAGCAGTGGGCTGATGTGCAGGGAAGGACTTTCTTGTGCATCGGCCTGCTGTTAATCATCATTGCAGGTCCATGGCGCTCCACCTATATGTGACATCATGTGACATTATATGTCACATAGAGGGTGAAATGCCCGGCCCACGTCCCAGACCCCACAATTTCTGGTCCTCAAAAAGTCCTCCTGATGCATCAGTCTGCTGTTGTTGTGCAGTCCTTCAGGAAGGGGACTATCTAACAGGGGCCGAGCCGCTGTATCATCAGTAAAGAGCCCAGGCCTCGAGCACCGTCACTGCTGGTGAACCCCTGATGGTTATCAATCATCTCCTGTGTCTATTCGTGAACTCTTTGTTTCGCTTGATGTTTTGTACCTTCACGTCTGTGGCAGTGTTGACTCTAGATCAGATTTTCTTGGTAGCTGGTACCATAATAGAGATCAGAATGGTGATTGTGGGTGACCTTTGTACCATGCTTTCAATCATTGCAGCTAGGTGGATCAGATGGTAACATTCCACTTAGTATGATTCTTAACCTGTCATGGCCACGTGACTAAAAGATGATCTATTTTATCTATTTATTACCAGCATCATTGCTTGTACAATCTATGGCCGGCAAATATTTTTACGATCTGCAATGTCCGTACGGACACTGCATGGAGACTTAAGGCCATAAAGTACCTAAAAACGGGGGGCGGGACGGGGGACGGAAGAGTGAGTTTGGTTCGCATCTGCCTGCTCCTAACTCACTCTTAAGTGTGAATCAGGCCCATTATTCTAGAAAGATGTTTTAAAACATTTTAGTTGCAAAAAATGGTTCTGTCACCAAATTTATATGTACAGAAACCAAGGGCAAAGAGCCCTGCAAGGCAAATGCTTTCTTTTAGTGTTTCCCTACTGTTGCCCAAGAAAAACATACTAGGCCTGACAACGTGCATCGTGGTGGGGTGGACTGCGTGCGATCCAATTACGCACACAATGCGAGCAATTGCGCTGTCATGCTGACTGTATATAAAGGTTCTGAGTACTGCGAGAGGCTTTGTCAGAAAATAATAGCAAACAATCATTTTAGTTTTTAATAAAAATCTGAATTTTTTTCCATTACTATATGTAGAAGTGACTTCATTTGCACAATATTTTGGCAGCGATTTCTGACACTTTGTAATGTGTTTAAGTGTAATATCCTATAGGTCACAGAAGGCGAGCCCTCCGGGCTTAGACATGACCTGGAGCTGGTGGAAACTTTTTGAAGTGCTTTTATCGGAACTGCATTGGGCTCTGGATCGGGAGCTTGTAGCACAGTAACTACATCCTTCCACCCCTTCCCACCCTCAACACTCCCGTCAGAATGCACACCGCTGCAGCTGCGCTCACACCTGAATTGCTTGTGACTGCGTGCTCTTCATTTCTGAGCATGTGCAGTAGAAACTTACGCAGAGCAACGTCACGTCAGATGGCGACGCTCAGCTCTGGATCGGCCCCACTGTTTGCTTATTTTTTTTTCTGTAAAGGCTGGAATTAGTTTTCTAATAACACATTCATATATATATATTTTACAATTGAACATATTACTGAGCACTTTAAGTGGTGGTCTAGTGGTCTGATTCAATAATATTGTTAATCAATACAGCTGGGAACTTTGTATTTACATCTACACAGATCCAGAGAAATCCCCTCTTCTGCATAAGTGCAGAGGAAAGGAATCCGGTAGGGTCTGACGGAGTGGCAGAAGGAGCCTGCAGTTGATCCCCAGTGATCACAGACGACAACTAGGTCTTATTTTTTCTATCAGCATCCAGAGAGGGTAATCCTGTTGGTAAACAAGCTGAGATGCGTTAGACCAGGAATGGCCAACCTGTGGCTCTCCAGGGGCCAGATATACTAAGGTGCGGGTTTGGAATAGTGGAGATGTTGCCTATAGCAACCAATCAGATTCTAGCTCTCACTTTCTTATTACATACCAGAGAATGTCAGCTAAAATCTGATTGGTTGCGTTGCTCCAAATCAACAGATGTGATTTTTCTTATCACCACAAATCATGCTCATGGGAGCGTACACACACTTACAATGTTAGGCCAAATAGTCAGGCATATAATTGACTGATAGCTGGATAGCTGTGTAGTACTTAATATCTAATTTGTAGATTTAAATCCTTTTGTGGTACGGAATTGGCAAAATATTCAGAGGAAAGCACAAATCTGATAAGTTCATTAATTAACTGATGCACAGGACATTACATTGATACTAGTAGATACAGACCCCATTTATAGCCCTTTATATAGGTAGATCTAAAGCAATTCTGCAATCTAATTGGGTGCATGTGGTTGTACATATCCAGATATGTGTATGGGAATCTTGCTATATCGAAAATGCCTAAAAGTAACTTCATAGTAAGGTCATGGAATGTTCTAGACCGTGTCATGCGTCTTCAGTCTCAGCATCATATGAATGTCAGCAATCTGCGCCCAGCACAAATGTTATTTATTTTTTTAACCGCCCTGTGAGCTGGCAGATTCTGCAGCCTCCAGTCTGTGCAGCTTGTCATGTCTCCCAGATGCAGACTCTATATTACCAATACAGGTTCTGCCCAGCGCCTCGGCCTGCCATTTCTGGGTCCCAGACCTGTATCTGCTTACCATTGATTTGTATTTCTTGCATGGGCACAGCTGTTCCAGGCTGGAATACATTCTCGGGGGGAAAAAAAAAAAATCAATTTAAGTGGAATAGAAAATGAGCAACAAATTGTCAGGATTATTTTCCTCAGCAGAGGCTCGTGTATGTGAGTGGACGTCTCACAGCCGCCATTCACTCTCAGCTGAGCAGCTTGCAAATGAAAGGGTTAACTGGTCAATTTAATGAGGAACTTGCCCTTAAGGGATCTTATTGCGTTTTGACTTTTATGCCTATTAAATCCAATATTAAAAATCCTTTACAGCTCACACACAATGCCATACCAACTGCTATAAACTCACTGAACCCTGTACACCCACGCCCTGGGGAATCTGCAGTGTTGACCAATATCACAATCTAGAGTAATGCTATTTAAACAGTACAATAGTTAAATACTTTCTCTTTTAATGTGTTTGTTCTATTGAGATAACTGGACACTGGTCAGAAATGGGTGTTTTCTCTACTTTTGCTTGATAGTCCCATACAAAAGAGACTTCTGAAATGAGTAAATATTAAATGAATTGGTATCCTTAAAAAAAGACTGCGGTTTTCCCCTTGATTTGCTGTAAAATCTGGTTGACTAATTCCAGTTTATCAGCACATCGGGGACAGAGTGTGCTGGGAGAATAGCCTTCAGACACAATGACATGGCTCAGGCTGAACCATGCTTCCACAATTCCCCGACAGTCTGGTTCTCTGTGAGCACATAGATCATACCCAACAGAGATAACAGATGAGCAGCTTGAACGTAGGTCATCCCTCTCTATTAAAGTCTACAATTTGACATGGAAATGTGACGTGATATACTGCTTTTTCTTTTGGAATATTCAACAAAGTTTGGTGCAGCTTTAAATATTTTTTTCATTGGCTATTTATAAATTAGTTTTCTTTATCGGTCTACTTAGGAGACATTTCCATTGGCATAAAAAATAAAAATAAACCAAAACACACAAAAAAATAAAGTCTTCTGTTCATTTCCTACTTAAGTAATCCCAAGAGGTTTCCTGGGAACAGGACCTAGGGAACATCTTCAGTCCAGAGATACTGTCACGCATCAATTCTAATGCCACAACATGCTTTTATTGTACATCAGGGAATATACCCCTAAGGTTTTTCTTTCATCCAGTTGCATAATATCTTCCCTGACTCATACTGTACGATGTTGCCAGCAGAGAGAGAGACACCATGTACATTTTTGACCTGTCCACTGTTTCCACCATGTTGTTGTT
>WWET01000315.1:639329-652396 GCA_011038615.1 Limnodynastes dumerilii
TGGCCATGGCACGCCTCTTCTTTCTTAAAAAGCGTCTTTAAAGACTGAACGTAGTTAATAAACATTTCTAAGTACTATGTACATTGTGTAGTCTATATGACTACACATGCATAGTACATAAATTCTTAAATATAAGCACCTAAGAAGCAGCAGCTTTATGGGTGTGAAACTCTGAAGTCAGTGATGAAGTCCATCGATTTCTTGGAGAAGCCCATTGATATTCCCCGATGACTTCCATTATTATTATGGAGAATTATGAAGCCAATGTAATTATTTGGTAAGAGGATGAGGGGTAACAAATGAGTTTCCTGGGGAAGGAACTTCAAGTTCCAGGAAGACCGTTGCCAAAATTGTGGTCTGCTCAAGAATTGGTTTAGGAATAGGATTCAGACGTCCTGTGTCCTATGGATCAAAGGAGCAAAACAAGGCATCCAGTTTAGCATTCCTCCTGATTGGAAGATGGGGCCTGATTCAGAGGCTGAAAATAAGAACTTAAAGTTACACCTGGGCTAAACCATGTTGATTTCAGGGGAGTCAAATTTCATTTGTTGCAACAGTATTATAGTTAAAAGGTGTTGTTTCCCAGCTCAAGTCTAAGTAGCAGTTTAAAAGTGAAGCTGATCAGGTATCTGTGTGCAATAAGTAAAAGCAAAGCATTCTCCCTGCATGCATAGAATAAAATTAACTTGACTCCCCCTGAAAACAACATGGTTTTGCCCAGGTGTAACTTTAAGTTCTTATTTTCAGCCTCTGAATCAGGCCCCATCTTCCAATCAGGAGGAATGCTAAACTGGATGCCTTGTTTTGCTCCTTTGATCCATAGGACACAGGACGTCTGAATCCTATTCCTAAACCAATTCTTGAGCAGACCACAATTTTGGCAACGGTCTTCCTGGAACTTGAAGTTCCTTCCCCAGGAAACTCATTTGTTACCCCTCATCCTCTTACCAAATAATTACATTGGCTTCATAATTCTCCATAATAATAATGGAAGTCATCGGGGAATATCAATGGGCTTCTCCAAGAAATCGATGGACTTCATCACTGACTTCAGAGTTTCACACCCATAAAGCTGCTGCTTCTTAGGTGCTTATATTTAAGAATTTATGTACTATGCATGTGTAGTCATATAGACTACACAATGTACATAGTACTTAGAAATGTTTATTAACTACGTTTAGTCTTTAAAGACGCTTTTTAAGAAAGAAGAGGCGTGCCATGGACACCTTGTGACTTTTTTAAGAATAGTGGGTGGGAGGGCTTTCAATGAACCGGGGAGGGTGCGGGGAAGGAATCTCCCTTAGTATTTTCCTTCTTAAGAGGAAAAAAGGGCCTTTGGGAACATGATAAAACAGGGGAGGGACAAAAAACGTAGATGCAGATAAATGCTTATCCTGACCTACTTATGTCATTTGCATCTGTTAATCTGGCCCTATATCATCATATAGATCATTGTGGATCAGTTGTGTAAATTGGCCCATTTCATGCCTCTTAATGGCCTACCTTCTGTTCTAGCATTCCCTTGCCTTTTTATTAAGGAGATGTTTCACCTTCATGGCTGTTGCAAGGAGATCATAGGAATTGTAAGGTTCAGTGTTTCTGCGTCATACATACATGTTCCTTGTTTACCTAAGCTTTGTTATGTACATGTTTGTAATTTTCTCCTATATTACATGTTCATTTTCTATTGATACATGACAGCAAATCACTCCTTTTAAAATAATACATTGGCATTAGAGACACATTTTTGTTCTTTAATCTTTACATTGTAATAACATTGGGCCTGATCCAGACTTAATTGCGACAGGGAATATAGCACGCTGCATGTGTAAATCTGGGTGTGGGAACACACTGCGCATGCATAGTAGCTACTGTTTATTGAACTATGTCCGTCTATGGAAGACGGACGTAGTTCTGGATCCGGCCCCTTATTCTATGTCTGCATAAAGGCTTAACCAAGCCCTTACTGCACAATTACCACCTATCCATATTGTAGCACAGATAACCACTCGCCTCACACAATGGACTTCCGATACTCAAGGCCTACGTTAAAAGATAATGTGGAAGTCTGGATCGATACACATGGAGAGAGCCTGCACTGTACATTGCAATAAGAAGACCAGACTGCTTACAGTCACAACCCTGCCCCTCTGTAGGAAGGTGCGGCAAGTGTCAATCCTCTTCAGTTTGGATAGGCCGCAATGTCTTACATTCTAAGTGAATGAAGAATCGATTAAAATAAAATCACTTGATCCGGAACGAAAAATGTGTGTTAAAGTGGTGCTGCTGTGATACATATATAATAGTTAACATGCTAATAATAGGACAGATCCTAAACTACGTTTGCAAGCGATTTTACATTATCCGCTGGCGTAAAATCGCCCATTTGTATTTACTGCGCATGCACACGGCAGACGTTACACAATGTAACTCTGAACGTACGTACCAGCAACGTATCAACAGCGTGACTATGAACGAAGGGGCGTGACATCCATACGACACCTGTAATTACGCTTCCTAGGCGGGGTGAGGCATTTATATCGTACAGTATGGGCGTGCTTAGACACTTATGTGCGTGAAGCCTTTACGTACGTCAGTAGTTACCCTTTGAAAAGTTAAGGTAAGGTTTGGGAAGCGTAAAAAGGCCACGTACGAGCGAGGAGAGTGCACAGAAAATACGCTACGCGATGAAGCACTTAGGTCTGGATCTACCCCAATATGTTGAGTGATGATAAGCAGCAAATATAAAATGGGTGATGCAGTTGGCTATACCTCTACTTGAGCAAGTGGAGGTGTTGACCATACATAAGTTTGGACTTCCTGTCCTCTGATAGATGATACATCATTACAGTCATCTAGATTTGATCCTAATGTTCTTTCTTACCCAACCACATGCCCTAATATCTCTTTTGTGCTCATTCATGGAGTTTTCTACTTTCATGTCACAGTTTATATTACAGTTTCTGAAACTTACTGTATTGTGTTATTTATATGAGTTCGCATTACAAATGTCATCACTGCCTTAAAGAGAAATTCTTCATCTGTATTCCATGTGTACTGGGAAAGAAAAGGAACAAACATTAGCCCTAAAACATGATGTATGGTGGTTAATCATTACGTAAACTATACTTAAATATTCCTATTATAAAAGGACTATGTTCTACTACAAACACACTCTTCCTTAACAATATTTGTGTTTTGTTGGAATATTCAGAAAGAGAGTGAGGTATATGTAATAAATATGCAGAATCGAGTTAGTTCGTTTTCTAGAATGTACTAGATAAATGACAGCTAACATGGCTTGATATCAGTCTTGAAGACTTGCAGATTAATATATTTCTTTTCTTTAACAACCTCATATCTCAATATGTTTATTATTCCCTCACACACACAGCTGTGACTGTCAGAGAATCCTCTGAATGCAGTCACATCATCACAGGAGCATATAGTAGTTTGTGCTTTACATGTTTTCCTTGCTTGTGTTCCAACTGATGACAAATATAGGGTACTAACCAAAAACCAGCATAGGTAGAGTAAAGTAATAACCAAAGTATGCAAACAAAATAATAAATAAGTTAGCATATTTTAAGATTGGGGGGAAAATATAATATAGTTTTGGCAACCCTAAATCACCAAAGCATTCATTATATGGGCCAGATCCAGACCTATGTTTCCATTACGTTTGATCGTGTAGCGTATTTTCTAGGCACTCCCCTTGCTCGTATGTACTTTGGCCGTTTTACGCTTGCCAAATCCTTACATCACTACGAAGTCCTTCGTCCGTAGTTACGCTGTTGATACGTGGATGGTACGTACGTTCAGAGTTACGTGGCGTAACATCTGCCGCACACATGCGCAGTACATACAAAACAGCATTTTTATGTCACCGGCTACCGTAAATATGCTAGCGTACGTAGTTCTGGATCTACCCCCATGTGGCCAACTGTTAACATGATTATCCTCCTAGCAGCACCCCTCAATTCACCAGTTCATAGAATTTAGCAATTCTGATCCCTCTGCAACTTTCAAATGTATTGGGGTTAGGATTAAGAGACCTCCTGCCCAATCTGTTCCAACCCTTTGCTTCAAATGGATGCAGCCTACGATGTCACTTTGAAAATTTTGAGGTGCTTGTGGAAGTCGAGTGTCTGGAACAAAGTGCACATGCCCTGGGCAGATGTTGTGCAACAGATCTCCTAGTGTATAAAACTCAGTTCCATACGCTACTGCTTCCATCTGACTGGGCAATCCTCTACATGCCTAATCCTTAGCAAGGGGAGGGGGGTTAGGCACACAGATGATGGTGGGTGGGCGGCGGTATGCACAGATCTGCGTTCAGGCGGACACAGATCTGTGCGGAGAATGTAAGGTGGGGATCTGGACACTTGAAAGTCCAGAACTATATGCATAAGCGGAAGGTACATGGGAGTTCACTTTTCTCTCATGTGCAGACTCTGGGTCATATTCAGAGATCCTTTAGTGAAAGGTTCGCAATTATACGCACTGACGTTGCAAGGCAACATTCATGACACTGCCCTCACACCTACGCGTTGCTGGAGACTTATGAGTCCCTGGAGCACTCTGATCTTTTAGTTGGATTTTACGTGTGTATATCGTACCGTATACCGTAAGTGTGTATCTAACTAAATGCGCCTCAAATGCTCATTTAAATGCCTCCCCCCATCCACTTTCACGTATCTTTCTCCGGACGGATTACAACCCCACCCCTCCGTATGTACGTTCCCAAGTATGATTCACAAGTCCGTACCCAATGGACTTCCGTGCGTAAAATCAACGTAGATAGCGTAAATTTAGTTACTACGTATGCACAGTTCACCCGATCCTAAAAATACGCCAGGAACTCCCCGCAAAAACGGTTCTCTGAATACGGCCCCCTCTCTGGAACACACAGACAGAGGTTTGGACCAGCCCCAATGTTCTTAAGCAACGTGAATTAGGATCAAATTTTTGACAGCATTCCTCATTAACGTTCCAACATTATATGCCACACTGGGAAATACAATGTACTATGATTGTGCCCTCCATCGGAAAGTGTCTATGAAGCTACACTCATTCCAAAAGACGTGATATAACTATTGCTATATTGCCTCATACTACAGCAAGATTGTAATGAATAATTGGATACTGAACGACAAACATACCTGCACAATCAAAGAAACTAAAGTACTAACTAAAAAAACTAAAGTATAACTAAAATATTTCACACATTTATTGTTAATAAAAAAACAAACAAAATAAATTTCAGGATATAAGGAGAATTACTTTTTGTAGTATAGCTATCTTTTATTTATAAGGCGCTATAGTTTCCATAACGCAGTAAAGTATAACAAAGTGCATAACAAAAGGGGTGTGGTTGATCTTGTACTGCTGCGATGATCTGTATTGCTGCTGCAGGCATTTTCCAGCAGTTCCAGTCACGACATCAATGTTCCCGGGACTGTAGTGTCTTCGAAAATGACAAGGTGCGTATATTTAAGAAGGGATATACTGCGCATGCGTAGTAACTTTTTTACGCAATTTACGTTGGACTTGGGAACACAATTGCCGTGATTTAACAATATGAACCTAAAGTCGCTAGGTTCGTAGTAACTTACACAGGAAGGGGCGCTCCAGTGGCAAACGCAGGATTTTTAAAGGGGGGTTTCCAAATTATTGTAATACATGTGTCGCTAGGACGGCGGGTGTAAGCGTAAGATCGCCTGAAAAGCCGATCTGCGCATGCGACGGGCAGCGCCGTAGGGGCGCTGGAGGGGACGTCCCCCAGCGTCCCTACGTCCAGGTTAGTGTAGGTGGGCGGGGGGAGGTAGTTTAATGAGGGTTGGAGGGCGGGCTAGGCGGCCATACGCTCCTGTGCGAGCGTATGGCCCCTTCCTTACGCTGGCTGAAGTTAGGGTAGCCTTCAGATGGCGTAAAAAAGGGGCCATACGCCCGCACAGGGGGAGTGTCAGGGAAAATAAACGCCGATACGAAGTGCTTTAGTAAGCACAGCGCATCGGCGTAGGTCTGGATCAGGCCCATAATCACAGGAGCATATAGTAGTTTGTGCTTTACATGTTTTCCTTGCTTGTGTTCCAACTGATGACAAATTATAGGGTACTAACCAAAAACCAGCATAGGTAGAGTAAAGTGATAACCAAAGTATGCAAACAAAATAATAAATAAGTCAGCATATTTTAAGGTTGGGGGGAAATATAATTTAGTTTTAGCAACCCTAAATCACCAAATGCATTCAATATATGGGCCAGATCCAGACCTACGTTTCCATTACGTTTCATCGTGTAGCGTATTTTCTAGGCACTCCCCTCGCTCGTATGTACTTTGACCGTTTTACGCTTGCCAAATCCTTACCTCACTAAGAAGCGTAGTTACGGGTGTCGAATGACTGTCATGCCCCTTCGTCCGTAGTTACGCTGTCGATACGTGGCTGGTACGTACGTTCAGAGTTAGGTGGCGTAACATCTGCCGCATGCATGTGCAATACATACAAAACAGCATTTATATGTCACCGGCTACCGTAAATATGCTAGCGTACGTAGTTCTGGATTTACCCCCATGTGGCCAACTGTTAACATGATTATCCTCCTAGCAGCACTCCTTAATTGTATGGTTATACCACAAATAATTCACCAGTTCATAGAATTTAGCAATTCTGATCCCTCTGCAACTTTCAAATGTATTGGAGTTAGGATTAAGAGACCTCCTGCCCAATCTGTTCCAACCATTTGCTTCAAATGGATACAGCCTACGATGTCACTTTGAAAATTTTGAGGTGCTTGTGGAAGTCGAGTGTCTGGAACACAGTGCCCTGGGCAGATGTTGTGCAACAGATCTCCTAGTGTACAAAACTCAGTTCCATACGCTACTGCTTCCATCTGACTGGGCAATCCTCTACATGCCTAATCCTTAGCAAGGGGAGGGGGGTTAGGCACACAGATGATGGTGGGTAGGCGGCGGTATGCACAGATCTGCGTTCAGGCGGACACAAATCTGTGCGGAGAATGTAAGGTGGGAATCTGGACACTTGAAAGTCCAGAACTATATGCATAAGAGGAGAGGTACATGGGAGTTCACTTTTCTCTCATGTGCAGACTCTGGGTCGTATTCAGAGATCCGTCAGTGAAAGGTTCGCAATTATACGCACTGACGTTGCAAGGCAACACCCATGACACTGCCCTCACACGTACGGGTTGCTGGAGACTTACGAGTCCCTCGAGCACTCTGATCTTTTAGTTGGATTTTACGTGCGTATATCGTACCGTATACCGTAAGTGTGTATCTAACTAAACACGCCTCAAATGCTCATTTAAATGCCTCCCCCCATCCACTTTCATGTATCTTTCTCCAGACGGATTACAACCACACCCCTCCGTATGTATGTTCCCAAGTGGGATTCACTTGGACTTCCGTGCGTAAAATCAACGTAGATAGCGTAAATTTAGTTAATCCGATCCTAAAAATACGCAAGGAACTCCCCGCAATAACGGTTCTCTGAATATGGCCTCCTCTCTGGAACACACACACAGAGGTTTGGACCAGCCCCAATGTTCTTAAGCAATGTGAACTAGGATCAAATTTTTGACAACGTTCCTCAACGTTCCAACATTATATGCCACACTGGGAAATACAATGTACTATGATTGTGCCCTCCATCGATAAGTGTCTATGAAGCTACACTCACTCCAAAAGACGTGATATAACTATTGCTATATTGCCTCATACTACAGCAAGATTGTAATGAATAATTGGATACTGAACGACAAACATACCTGCACAATCAAAGAAACTAAAGTACTAACTAAAAAAACTAAAGTATAACTAAAATATTTCACACATTTATTGTTAATAAAAAAACAAACAAAATAAATTTCAGGATATAAGGAGAATTACTTTTTGTAGTATAGCTATCTTTTATTTATAAGGCGCTATAGTTTCCATAACGCAGTACAGTATAACAAAGTGCATAACAAAAGGGGTGTGGTTGATCTGTACTGCTGCGATGATCTGTATTGCTGCTGCAGGTATTTTCCAGCAGCTCCAGTCGCGACATCAATGTTCCCGGGACTGTAGTGTCTTCGAAAATTACAACGACAATTTTGAGATTTCTCACCCTAACAATAACCATTCCCTTCTCGCTAGCTAATCCTAGCCATACCCTAACCGGCAACTATATCCCAAAAAGTGCGTTATCACTGCCGATCATGACAAATATAAAACGTGAATAAATAAGGTTACCATGTTGACACCTATCTCCAATGAAAAAGCTTATTTTTGGCTGGATGAATACGGGGTGCACACAGAATGGCTGGACACATACAAGGACACACAGGATGGCTGGACACATACAAGAACAGTAATGGATGGCTGGATACATACAGAGGCAATAATGGATGGTTTGGATGCATACAGGGACAGTAATGGATGGCTGGATACATACAGGGACAGTAATGGATGGCTGGGTGCATACAGAGATACACAGGATGGCTGGACGTATACAGGGACACACAGGATGGCAGGACGTATACAGGGAAACACAGGATGTCTGGATGCATACAGAGGCAAAAAAGAACGGCTGAAGCCATATGGGGCAAGAAAGTCTGTATTGTATGGTGACAATTAGGATGCCATTTGTATTCCCTGGCAATAATTAGGACGTAGTTTCTGTCATAAGTAATCTTTATTGTATACTGGTCACTAGTATGTTGTCTGTGTTGTTCATCTTAGTAGGATACTTGCTGGGTCACTATAACTGTGATATAATAGTATTATACATGTTTATCACACTAAGCTGTTGAAGCAGTCTGTGTGTGAAGCTGATGATGCAAATATCCTCTGGCCATGACCCTTTGGTCACACCCTTTTATTATGTGCCCCTGTCACAATGTCCCCCCGGTGCACTGTATGCCCCAATCTGACACTGACTGTAGAACCAAATCTATTTCCATGAAATACCACATCAGTGGCGTCCATGTGCGGACTATGGGGGTAAATCCAGAACAACGTCTGTGAGTGAATTTACGCAAGCTGCTAGCGTAAATTCACACATTAGTAGCTACAGCGCATGCGCACGACAGATGTTACGTTACGTAAGGGACAGCGTAATCAACTTACGAAAGGACGTGCCAGCCATACGACACCAGTATTTACGCTTTGAAGGCGGAGCGAGGCATTTAAATCGCACAGTATGGGCGTGCTCAGCTGCGTAGCTACATGTGGGAAGTCCGTCCAATAGTGGTTGCGCAGTGTAAAGTTAAGGTAGGGTATGGAAAGCGTAAGGCGCCTAAAATACGTACATGAGAGGGGTGTGCCGAGGGGAGTGCATAGAAGAACGCTAGCGTAAGAACACAGCATAGTAAAAGCCTAGCTCTGGATTTGGCCCTATGTGATCTCAATAGACCATCAGGGAGGCAGTGTAAAACACCTGATGGTGGTGCAGCTGTCTATAAACTGAGGGCCTGATTCAGAGATCCGTCGGCGATGGGATTTCAAATATACACATCTAAGTGGTAGGTCGGAGCAGGTTACATCCCACTGAATAAACAGTCACTCCCCTAGCAAACAGCGGCCAGACCTAAAGTTAGACCTGCATTGACTTGCCCTATCTGGCCGCAGTCACTTCCGACCCTATGGGTCTGATCCAGACCTACGCCCGCTGTCGCTAGGGCGGCAGGCGTAAGCGTAAGATCGCCTGAAAAGCCAATCTGCGCATGCGCTGGGCAACATCTGGATCGGGCATCCGTAGCAGCGCCGTAGGGACGCTGGAGGGGACGTCCCCCAGCGTCCCTACGTTCAGGTTAGTGTAGGTGGGTGGGGGGGAGCTTGTTAAATGAGGGTGGGAGGGCAGGCTAAGCGGCCATACGCTCCTGTGCGAGCGTATGGCCCCTTCCTTACACCGGCTGAAGTTAGGGGAGCATTCAGCCGGCGTAAGGAAGGGGCCATATGCCCGCACAGGGGGAGTGTCGGGGAAAGTGAACGCCGATACGCTGTGCTTTAGTAAGGAGGAGTCAAGTTAATTGTATTCTTTGCATGCAGGGATATTTCTTTGAATTGCTTACTGCACTTACATACTAGAGAATATCAGCTAGAATCTCAGTGGTTGCTATGGGCAACATCTTCATTTTTCCTTTTCCACAGCTTAGTAAATCTGGCTCTTAGGGCCTCATTCACTAAGCTCGATTTGGGCTAAATAGCCTTAAATCGTGTGATTTTTAGCTTAAAAATCGCCAAAATGTATTCACTAAGCTAAAAATCACACGATTTTGCGTTTTTTTTAATTGTGGGTCCGAAATTCGCAGTCCCAACTTTTTGGAATTGCAAACATAGGAAGTTTGTAATTCACTAAAGACGATTTCACTGGGTTCGCGGTGAAATCGCCTTTAAATCACAAAACATACATTCGCCTCTATAGAGGGGCGAATGTATGTTTTTTGGCCGATCGCGACCATTAAAACACATGTCTGTATAACAGACATGTGTTTTTGTGCTTAAAAATCCAAAGTGCTGCATGGCTGCAATGTGTAGCCATGCTGTAGTCATTGAATTACAAGGATCAGCAAAGGTGATCCTTGTAATTCTGTGTATACAGCATGGCTACACTTGTAGCCATGCAGCGCTCCGTTTACAGTGTGTGTCCCAAAAAAAAACCACTACACAGACATTAACAATTCTTTAATAAAGTGCTACATGTGTAAAAATATGTAAACCTAACTAACATTACCCCCTACGTGAAGTCACCCTGCGCCAGATCCAGTCCTACGTTTTTATTATGTTTCCAGGCGTAGCGTATTTACTATGCAGTCCTCTAGGCACTCCCCTCGGCCGTACGTACTTTTGCCGTTTTACGCTTGCCAAGCCCTACCTTAACTTTTCAAAGCGTAACTACTGATGTACGTAAGTACCTAAGCATGCCCATACTGTACGATTTAAATGCCTCACCCCACTTCCAAAGCGTAATTACGGGTGTCATATGGATATTACGCCCCTTCCTTCGTAGTTACGCTGTTGATACGATGCTGGTACGTGTTCAGTTACGTGGCGTAACATCTGCCGCATGCATGCGCAATACATACAAAATAGCGTTTTTACATCGTAGCTCAGGATTTACCCCCGTTACCTTCCCTCTCTCTTGCAGATATTTGTGACTTACGCTGCTATAGTCCGACCACTGATCAGCTCATAAATACATAATCCCACCATTACAGTACAATTAAAATGCTTCCCACCTTGACAGGCGGAGAGGAAGCAGAGCCCCTTTCTATGGAATACCTATTGCATGGAACTAAGTTCATGCGCGCTCCACTCAAAACACCCTACTTACACACTTTGCGTGCCTAAGTGAGTTAATGTACATTAGTCTATATCTAGTAAAGTCTGCACGCAAGAAGATAGTGCACTCCTGTGACGCTCCCCTCTTGCATGCAGATTTTAGCTGACTTACATGTCCATAACCTTTCCCTAAATTTTCGCATGCAACGCTGCGGATTCTGGAACCGGTCCAGTGTTCTTAAAACATGAAAGGGTCGAAATCTTCTATTTTAGAAGATGTAAAATATAGCTGCTCAATGGTGGTTTCGGATCTATGGCTATTGTAAATGCACCTGTTCACATTTCTAGTATAATTAAGCATTCATACTGTTCACCACTAGGTAACTGACCCAACAATACACTATTTCTACCATCTACATTGCAAGAATACCACTGTCTCTCTTTATTGTAAACCTGTGGCTTTAAGGGGTGCATCGGGTCTAGACATAATGGACCATATTCACAGATCAGAGTGAGTTAGGTGCAGCAGTATCCGCACTTAACTCATATGACCTGCCCTGCAACCTGCCCCCTTTTTAGGAACCTTTTGGCACTTAAGAGTTCTATAGGGCTTCCTTAACTAACGGCTCATATTTTCCATCTTAAGAAAGAAAATATGAAGGGAGATCCTTCCCCCCACCCACTCTTCTTAACAAAGGACAGAGGCTGCCGTGACTCGCCTCTTACTTCTTAAATATCTACGTGTGGCCTTTAAAGACCGCACATACTCAATCCATGTACCTTTATGGTGTGACCTACTATGCATGTATAGTAGATCATTTTCTAAAACACTGGGGTATCCAGAACTACATTCCCTTTTGGTTTCAACGCATAGCGTATTTGTGGGCTCGCAATTACTATGCACTCCCCTAGGTCGGACGTACTTTGGCCGTTTTACGCTTTTCTAAACCCTTCCTTAACTTTTCCATGCGTAACTCCTGTCGGCCGTAACAGATGAACGTACTTACGCAGCTAAACACGCCCATACTGTACGATTTAAATGCCCCACCCCTGAAGCGTAATTACAGCTGTCGTACACGTGTATACGCAATCTATGTTGCAAGAAGTAACGTAGATTACGTTACAAAATTACTGCGCATGCGCAGTAGCACTTTTCTGAAAACTCCGGCCGCAATTGCAATGTGGCCAGAGCTCTGCATACGGCCTGAAATGTACACATGAATTGCATGTGACTGAGAATGGAGCTGTATGTGCATATACAGAACAGTGAAACCCAAAACATGGCAATAATGTTACATACACAGAACTGAAAGTTTTGTTGGCATTTTCAAATGATCATTTTCCCTTATAGTGAATAATACATAACTATTAAGTAAATTGGCATTGAACCCATTCTAAAGTTCTGAACTACATTAATATATCACCAGAAACTGAAACTAGGGGAAAAGTATGTGCTGACTGAACACCTCTTCAGGGAGCTTTATTAACTAGTATCCCCACCCTCTGCAAAACCAGTACAGCGGAAAAGTGCCATAGAGCAGAATGTTTTTATCATTATTTCATTTATAAAACACCCTTTATTAACCTGCCCCCATCTATGCTTAGAGTGAAGTCTTCATATTTTTTTCTCTATATATGGTAGATCAATATTTCCATAACTCACAGTTTTTCTTCAAAAGGGACCCAGTATACATTGTGTAATGCAACAGTGACACCTACAGAAATATTACATGTGCATGTTTAGGGAACAGGCAGAAATGACATACAGGAGCAGGGGGGGAAAG
>WWET01000315.1:653597-669810 GCA_011038615.1 Limnodynastes dumerilii
GACCCTAACCCACCATTCCCCGCAGCCTGACCCTAACCCACCATTCCCTGCAGCCTGACCCTAACAGTGTAACCCTGTCCCTATTTCTCGATACCACCCTTCTATGCGGGGACTCCCACCATCTCAACCTTAGAGTTTCAAAAACAAAGCTGATAATATTTCCACCTACCAAAAGAAGTTACACACCTGGGACCGTATTCACACATACGTTTTTGCGGCGGATTGCATGCGTATTTTTAGGAGCGGATTAACTGCATATGCGTAGTAACTTTTTCCACGCAGATTGCGTAGTATTTACGCACGTAAATACTTTAGGCACGGACTTGGGAATGACACTTAGGGACATACGTACGGAGGGGCGTGGTTTTTATCCGGACGGTGGAAGTCACGTGAAAGTGGGCGGGGGAAGCATTTAAATGGACATTTGAGGGCGCGGTTAGATAAATACGTATATACGTAAGTAAAATATGCGCTTAAGTACACACGTAGAGATAAGGGTGCCCTATGGAGGCGTGTCACCAAAAAAACACATCCGGGCGAGGGGAGTGTCATGGGTGTTGCCTTGCTATGTACGTGCGTAAAAACGCGCACGTAGTAAATACGGATCTGTGAATACGGCCCCTGTTCTCTAATTCAGTTGACAACACTCCAATGATCCTTACTCATCAAGCTCGCTGCTTAGATATTATGTGACATAATATAATATGTATATAATTATAGAATATCTGGGAGACTGCTGGAACACAGGCATCACCCCTGGAACACCAGGAGAGGCCAAACTCCTGCATATGGCCCCAGCGCACTAAATACCAAAAATTATGCTATTAAGCCCTGATGAAGTGATTTAATGCTAATCACTGCCTTTAGTCCCACCCCTGGATATCAATGCTGTGACCCATTGCGTTACTGAGGATGCTCATTAAGCCCCTGCCAGTATGGTATACATGACACATGAGAGATAAGTGTGAATTCCACTCATGTTTTATCATTAATGACTAGGACTGCTCTTCCTGTCTTTCTCCTCTTGTGCATGAACACAGTTATTATTATTTGCCTGTGCAATGTAATTATTATTGTTCTGAACTAATGCACTCAAAATGTATTTACCTGAGCCAAGCCCACCTCCCTATGCCACCGAAGTGACTCCATCTCCCTCTAGTGGCTGCTCTTCACATCACTCTACTCTCTACACTACAAATAGTGCAGCCTGCAAATAAATAAATCAAATAACAATGGGCCGGATCCTGGTTTAATAATAAGAAGGTACTTATGCATGGCCAGTTGCTATTGTGCATGCGTACAGGGGGTGTTCTGCTTCAGAAAGCAGATTGATAGATGCTGCCTTCCAATGCGTAACGGCCACCTATGGCAGGGTGTGATAGACCGCTGTGCATGCCTGGTGTGGGGGAATCTATGTATATTGTACCGTAAGGACTTGGCTAATCCCTTATATACGATGAATGCATGAAGCACCCATTCAATTTTACGTGGGAGGGGTGTGCAAGGTGCATGGAAGGTCCGTGTGGGAGGGGAGTGTGTTACCCTCACACCCACAGACTATAGGACCACGTGCATGCGAGTCCATTCTGTGCATGCGATCGTTATAATTCGGGATCCGGCATATTGTGATTAATTACACCAGTTTTAGTCTTGTATCAATATTTATTACATTTAACTACATATCTAGCTTGTTAGGTAAAGCTATTTAGGTAAATAACTTATAACCCTGTACAACAGAACACTGCAATATTTGACCATTCTTTTTTTTTTTATAATTTTTCAGTCTCTTGTAGATTGGATTTGTGTATATTGATGGATTATTTTTTAAAGCATTTTCAAATTTTCTAGTCAATTAAGATTTAAGATATATTGGATATATTGATGACATAGTTTATCTTTAAGAACTTCAGTGCTGCTTTATTTATCCAAGAAGGCTGCATCAGGTTACCCTCAATTTACTTTCTCTATCCTCTTTGACCATATGCAAATATACATTTATGCAATTCCTTTTGTTGTAAGCAATTGTCCATGGACTAAAATTAGTTTGCAAGTGAACTTGGGCCACAGAGGTATAACACAGTACTTTTTTCTCTGTGCGTGATTCCATGATGATATAAGCTTTTCGTTGCGAGACCCCGCTGCGATGGCTGGAATTATGAAGTAGGGGCAATTTCGAATGACAGCCATTTTAGAATTTTTTTTATGAATAAGTATGTAATTCGCACCCATACATTTTCGGAAGTGCTGCGGCCAGACCACTGGAGAGTTGGGTAACTCTCTCCGGGGACTAAGGGTTAGGCAGGGGGGGAGACTTAACTTTAGGCTGTGGGGGAAGGGACTTAGGGTTAGGCTGCAGGGGACGACTATCTCTTAGGATACATCATTTTTCAGTGTTTATGGAGAACGTCCTGTCACTTCTCTTGTTCTGATGGAAAGTTTCATTATCATTATTATACATAAATTCTGTTTATTGAAATGCATAATATATTTTAAAAGAACTTTTCTTGGTGTCAGTTGCAAATTAAGTTTTCCTATTGTTAAAAACAGCATAATTCTCATTGCATTTTAAAACATACAAAGAATACCTGGGAATATTAATATAGTTGCTTATATATAGGTCCAGCCGAGGTCAAACAACAAATGACAAAATAAATAGCAAGCATCAATCTATTACCAAACAAAATGGAGGAAGCCATTTGGGGTCATCACGGAGGGTGCCATGTATAAATAATATTTTTGGACTATCCTTGTGGGTCTGTATTTGCCAGTGATAGGAAAGCATCTTTGTATATTTTTAGTGGATATATATTTTTAAAGTATGATACATAGTATGCATTTGACACATTGTATTCAATACAATTAAGCCAGTAACTTAAATGTAGAGCAGATGTTTACAAAAATGTCAGCTTGCAGTGAACCACTTGTCATTTATTTTCTGCATTAGTAGTTCTGATTAGTTAGAGAGCATTTCCTTTAGGAACCATTCAGGGGGAGACTTAGGGTTAGGGAGTGGGATGGGGATAGATTACTTGCTTTTTAGAGCACTGTTTTCAATGAACTGGGGATCGATTACCATGGCTCATCAAGGCATAAGCAATCGATATCTCAGCCAGTGGGGGACCCACCACACAGACGCATTCATTCCCCCATATGTAAGTCAGGAGGTTTTCTTAAGTCTATAGTGCAGCCCAGTGTCACAAGCAGTGGCATGTCCACAGAACTTTACAATTAGACAAACTCAGGTAATATGGAAACTTAGCTGTCCTTTCCATGTTAAAAGTAACGTCCCTACTGTTTTGATGCTATACAGATCCGTTCACAACATTTTGGTAATGTGTCTTGTACTTCGGTGTTTGCACATGATATGTAAGTTTGGACCGTGTTCAGTTTGGAAGGCTTTAAGAAGGTACGGATAAGCATGTATCTTCACTTACCTTAAAGCTTTCTCCCCCCGTGACCTTCCCTTTTTTTAAAGAACCTAGGGCATTTAACAGTACCTTAGGTCTTCCCTAAGTCCCTGTTCATATTCTCCTTAAGAATTCTTTCCTCTATCCCGCGCTCCCTGGCTCCTTGACATACCACCCCCCAATTACTCTTCTTATTTCCTCCCTGAGGCTGCCATGGCACACCTCTTTCTATGCCCTAAAGTATGTGTGGTCTTTAAAGACCGCACCTACTTTAGGGAGTAGAAAGAGGGTTGGTATGTAAATTGCTAAATGAGCAACTATGCATGATTATTCTTTATTTTTTTGGCTTCTTAAGTGTGAATAAGATCCTTCACGTGGTTTATGCAGTGCTTATTATTGTCTTATTGTCTGATTCAGTTGGACTAGCGATAGCATCAGCATTCCAGACCTGTTTCAAACAGAAAGCACTCTTTAATACAGAGAGTTGGCGTTTTTACCACAAGCTTGTCTTCAATCAGTCATTCATGTTACCAAATTAATATGTGACCACTATATCCCTCAAGATATCAACATCTCGTTCTGAAAATTTTTCAGATTGCGTTGGTAAAACTTAAGCACCATACACACCACAGTTTTTTTAAACTGTTCAAAACACCAAGTGTGTAGGCTGCAACGATCATGCCTGATCGTTGTAAAGTAAACAAAATCGTTTGATCGCATCTTTTAAAAAGTTTAATATAAACAATCAGGCCATTCAGTACTGAAGGCTCAACAGAAAATCGTTTATAGTGTGTATGCAGCCTGATTGGCAATAAAAATGTTCTGTAATGTCGTCCATCGTTTAAAAAACTGTAGTGTGTATGGAGCTTTAGTGTGCTCAGCTTTCCACTGACTTACAGTAATAGAGTAAGAGTAAATGTCTGACAAGCACTAAAGAAAATCATGTAATCATTCTGCTTGTATTCTGGTGGTGTCTAGCTTCTAGAAAGACTGCACAAGTAATTACAAGTAAATAGTCCTATTCTATAGCATTCTATGTCATGCAGTAAAAAGTAATGTAGGAGCAATGCCATCTACCAAAGATAATAGCTCCATATGTCCTGAGAGTCAATATTTGAAGACATTGGGCCAGATCCAGAGCTTGTCCGCTAGTGTATTTACGCTAGCCAGAGACGTAAAACCGCTTTTTTGTATGTTCTGCGCATGCACACGGCAGATGTTACGACATGTAACTGTGAATGTACGTAACTGCCTAGTAACAAGAGCGTAACTAAGGACGAAGGGGTGTGCCAGTCATATGACACCCGTAATTACGCTTGGGAGGCGGGGTGAGGCATTTAAATCATACAGTATGGACGTGCTTAGGCGTGTAAGTACGTGCAGCCATTACGGCTGACAGGAGTTACGCTTGGAAAAGTTAAGGCAGGGTTTGGCAAGTGTAACACGGCAAAAGTACGTCTGAGCGAGGACTAGGGGAGAGCATAGTAATTATGGTACGCGTTGAGACGTACTGGAAACGTAGGTCTGGGTCTGGCCCATTGTCCCTTATATGTATACTGTTTGAGACAATCGTTCACTGTTGCTCTCTATAGCCTAACACTGCAGCAATGATTTGGCAGGCACTGTAACTATACAAGCAATGAGGAGATACCGGTATGCCTACATCATACCAGGAGACCTGATCCTGAATTAATAACAAGAGGGTAGTTATGCATTGCTAATAGGCAAGTACCCTGCTTGTTACTGTGCATGTGTACAGGCTGTGTTCTGCATAGCTATGCAGCATTCTCTGCATAGTGGTGGGGCATGGTCTAGTGTACGCACGGTGAGCGTGGGGATCCATGCATGCCACTTGGCTAAGCCATTACGTATGATGAAGCATTACACACAGCCAATGACTGCTTTATTATTGGTGGCTTATGATTCTGTTGCTTACCAAGAGCCATCTACTTTTCCCATCTATTTTTATTCCACTCATTTATTTTTATCACTCTTAACCATAGACAAATGTATCTAAAACAGTCCTAAACAAACCACACAGCTGCTAACACGACTTTTGCAAAAATCTGTCAATATGTAGAAAGCAGCTATTCTAACATACAAGATAAGCAAGATTATGTATAGACTGGTCAACATCTGAGTTCTATAAATCTAGTGACACACAAGCGATCAGTGGTCCGTCCAATCACTGATCCGCTCATAGCTACCTATTCTCACCCACATTGTACAATTTAAATGGCAGGCGGAGGGGAAGCACAGCCCGTTTCCTCGCAATTCCCATTGTATGGAACTTGGTTCTGTACGATAGGTGTTACATGCATAAGAACGCACGTAACATCTGGAGAGCGCATGCGCCCCCTCCAAACACCACACTTACGCAGTTTGCGTGTATAGGTGGGGTAAACGTTCTTTAGTCTGGATCCGGCCCTAGATTCGGATTGCTTTAGCTGCTCACAGATCTTCTTAGTTAAATATTAACATTTACTTTTCTCACACAGTAATTTTGCTCATCTTGCACTGGATCCATGACTGTGGGGCAAGACAATACAGCTTATATGCAAGGTAGTAGGGCGGAGATATACTAATTGTACGTTAAGGGATTTTACGTGGAGACCTTATGTAAATATGAAGGTAGGATCCTGTGCTTCCTTGACCTCATGGGAGTTAGGATCCAGCGGTTATCTGGATTTATATGCCTGCTGACACTGCTCTCGGAGCTCTAAACGCATCTGCAGCATCGATCTAGATCTTATCCCTTGTGAGGTACAAATAACTATGCTCACCATTAGATAAATGAGAAATAAACTGTAAAAGCGTAATGCTTGATTACATATGAACTGTTCCAACAGTATCACTATAACAATATGTACAACATACACAATCAAAATCTACACATTATAGTATAAGCTTACAGGTTGTCAAAATTGCATTAAAATACACTAAATACTTTAGAAGTCATAGTCATTAATAGAAAAACAGAAACATGTCTTATTTTATTGTACTGCATTCATTTCTAGTTGTCCTTGTACTATGATAAGATATTTTAATAGGTAATAAGTTTACTTACGGCTTTGTCCCCCAGGGCTTTTTTGATATTAAGTCGAACTTTGAAGGCACCTGTTGCACCTGTAGATGGATTTTTTTTTTAAATCTAAGTATCAATTAATCAATTAGTGCCCTATATTGTATATTGCTTTATAACATATATTAAAGCACTTGAAAATGTTACACAAACAAAACTAAAAATATGCAATAAAATAGTTTTAAATTATAAGAAGAACAAATAAGAATAAATGCTGGGCCAAGCACAGCACAAGAGATTTTAACAGATTAATTAAGAACACGGTACAAATAGCACTTATGAACTGTAATCCTTAGCAACCAATCAGGTATTTTGTTCTCGCAGTCTGATTTGTCTGATCAAAAGCTTAAAAATTATTTATATACATCAAATCTCAATGGAGTTCTGAACACAGTTCATATATATTTTGCATTACTGCATCTTTTCAGCTTTTATGTTTTAAAAGCAGTCTATTTCTAAAGAGGTAATTGAATATATTACAATGTACTATAATAATATATATGACATAGCTTATGCTAATTTAACTATAGCCATGACTGCAATGCAGAAACGCTTTGTTCTCCTGTGCATTATAAAGAGACTATCTCAATACATAATGGGGTAAACAGTCCAGGGATTGTTTTATTCTAGTCAAAATAAATTGTTGCATGTTACCTGGTTCACAGATCTCTGAACAGGCAGCACAGAGCACAGAGAAAATAACAAGAATTGCTGTTCCCAGCATCCTCGTACGGTGAAAATCCCACATGAATAATTCTTGGTCACTGAAAAGCTGTCTTAAAAACTTTGCCTGGAAAAAGGGCTTAATAATTAATCTTTTGTTCTTGTGCCCAAGTGATCTGCAAATGGCATGCTTTTCTACCAATTTGTCATCTGATATTAGACAGTAATTATAAAATATTATTTGCGTTTCCTCGCTGCCGCTTGTTGCACCCAAGCAGACCAGCAATCATTAATTAGTAGAACTGATTGCACAAAGCAATCATCATTCTACAGTTTGTCAAACAGTGTGAATGTTAATGTATAATCAACAAAAGAAAAAATAGAAAGTTTGTTGCCGCAATGCACTAGTCTGTAATCCTATATCAATATAAAAAAGTGGCAGGTTAATCATAGAGAAGAGAAAAGTGCCCCTTGCTGTCTTTACATTCATTTATTAAAACAACTTTTATTGTTGTTTTTAATAGTAAAAAGATTTTTTTTTTTGTTTGTTAAAAAAACAGACACTGGTAACAATGATTAAAAAAAGATCATTATGCTGTTTCAGATACTAATCTTATATGCTCACACAATTAGGGCAAAGAATAGATTTAGATTATGCAACATCAATCGCAATTAAAAGAAAAAGAGGAAATATAATTGTGTGTTATATGTACAGTAAGTACCAGGTAGTACCAATATGAAAGCAAAAGTGTTTAGATTTTTGAGCATAGAGAATGTAGGTGCTTATCTCTGAAATTCTATCAAAGCCGACAGATATCACTGTCACATATGCTTTTAATATGCTATAATAGAGTATCCAGGGCCTTTCTTTTGTAGGAAGTGAAGTGAAGCGGGAGGATAGAGGCATAAAGATTAGGCAGGGAGGGATGGCTGGTTAATGGCCGGAGGTCAATTATGCACAAGAACTTAAGGTCTTGTGCACTTGTGCCATTAGGCACCTAAAAACAGGGCGGGACAGGGGAGGGGCCCGGGCAGGTAGGTGCGGATACATTCTTTAGAAGGAAATTCTGCATGGACATTGCCTCTCCCTGACTCTGCCCATACTGTTCTGACCTCAGGGGTGACCTGTCTGCCCTTTTACCCTACGTCCTATTCAAAATTGCATGTTTCTGTACATACGCGCAACTCTGAATGTGACATACAACGCTTGCGGATTAAACTTTGAATCAGGTCCAAATAGTCTTGAATAAATATATGTACTTTAAAATGGCGCAAATAAATTTAAAGAAAACATAAGAGAAATAATAATATCAATAGAAAACAAAAGGTTACTTCAGATGATGAATTTGCATGGAATGTAGTACTGTCAGAAGTAACTGCAACAAAGCACTGAAGGTTATGTACGTATCAATAGTAACAGACTGCATAGAATAAATTATTTTATTACTTGTAACTCGAAAAATGGCATATATAATTGCAATGTACATGTAAGATCTCATATGTGAGACGTACAAAAAGGTAACAGGTTGAGTATGTGTGTTGGTGAATTCTTGAGAGGATAGAACTGGGAATGGAATTTCACAAGTCTCCTAATACAAGGAGCCAGATTTACTAAGCTGCGGGTTTGGAAAAGTGGAGATGTTGCCCATAGCAACCAATCAGATATTAGCTGACATTCTCTAGTATGTAATAGAAAAGTAAGAGCTAGAATCTGATTGGTTGCTATGGGCAACATCACCACTTTTCCAAACCTGCAGTTTAGTAAATCTGGCCCAAGGTGTTTAAAATTGTTTCTAGGATAGATCAGGGTTGCCGACTTTTTAGAGCTTCCCCCTGGGAGAACCCGGAGGGAAGCCATGGATTTCTGCAAGGGGGGGCTTAATGACGCAATTTATCCAAATCTCACCATTAAGCCCGGCCCCCTGTCAATCACAAGCGTTGTTCTGGATCTGGCCCATCATTTGTAAACAGCAGTCATGTAATCACTTCCTGGTGGCTATCACTTCAAGTGCTATTAGCTCTCATTCATAGATTCAGTGAATGGTGAATTTCTACTGTTTCTGGCTCCTGGAACTGATCCAGGCCTCAATAAGAGGTAAGTGAACTCCCATGTCGACCTACGCATACATAGCCCGACCTTAAGTTCTCCTCATAGATCTGCATCTGTCTGAACGTAGATCCATGTGGGAGTACCTACTACCGCCCACTAACCCTCATCTGAATACCTCTCTGCCTGTGCCCCTGTTCTTCTTGTTAAGTCCGAGTTTATTCACAGAATCATAGAATGTGACGGCAGATAAGAACCATCTATTCTGCCCTTTCCAACCACCCTCCAGTTATTATACAGAGAACTCTTATCACTCACTCACCCCCTGGAACCACACTCCCTACTACACACATACACTAGGGTTCATTTTGTTAGCAGCCAATTAACCTGCTAGCATGTTTTTTTAGCATGTGGGAGGAAACCGGAGCACCTGGAGGAAACCACGCAGACACGGGGAGAACATGTCTTCTTGTCTTTGGACCACAATTACTGCTTGAACCATCTTGTTTTACAATAGAGAGCAGTGACGTGACTCCAGACAGCTAAGCCTACACAATCCTGCAAAAATTCCTAGTGACGTCCAAGGTGTCTGTTAGACTCAGAGGAGCTGAGCCAGAGTCAGGCGTAACTGCACAAAAAAGTGCAAATCTGAACTTGGATAAACCATGTTGCAATATGAGAGGTGCAAAGGTAAATACACTGTGACTTTCGGAGTTTTTTTTGTTTTTTTTTGTTTTTTTTTTAAACATTGTCATAATTGTGCACAGAAAGTAAAATTTACACTTACTGTATAAACAAGGATTTTAGCCTCTATAGCTATGAAGGTGATTAGCGTATTGGGGAAACACAGAGATCAGCAATCCATTTTGACGTTCCACTACACAATCAGTTAATTAACAACTATGAATTTGTAGCGTATATAATCATTTATAGGTGATAACTTGACACAGTGGTTATCTAATACCCACTATCAGCAAATATTAACTGGCAAGTATCATTGATTTAACAGTAGGTCTTTCTTATTGCATTACTGTGTGTCTGTAAAAGTAATGGAATAATACAATTAGTACTATCAGAATTCTGCACCTGGCATTCGTATTGTCTTGGAGGAATGGGGTGACAGGAAAGTGAGAAGTCACTCTGTGGCCACTATCCCTCACCCACTGAAACTGATGGGTGAGAAGCTTTCAACAGCATAATGCCAATGCCATCATTGTGAATGCAGTAAGCTTCTGTTCTGTCCCAGCAGCTTCAGCAGACAGGCAAGCAACATATATCTATATAGGTTCGTAGCTACACCTTGGCCAGGATGGCACTCGCCAGGCACCAAAATATAGTGCTCAGCCCCCCTCCGCTAAGCTTTAAAGGATTTCTGTCATACTTTATGACAGGCAACCAAGCAAAAGCATCAGACAGCATCTACAGCTCTAGTGGATGGGCTTTAGTGTAGCCCATCCTTTTTCTCCGTCCTTATACCACCTCCTCTTCCCCCTTACCTCTCTTCTGCCCCAACCAAGCCACATTCCTCTACAATACCACCCTCTCCTCTGCCCTTGACTATGCCCGCCCCCTTCGCTGCTCTAACCCCCAGCCATGGCACTCTCAGGTCATATTCTTCTTTAAACAATGCTCCCGCACTGCAGAGCGCTTAGGGCGCAAATCTCGCTCCCTTGCTGACTTCCTCCACTTTAAATTCATCCTTTCCCCTAACTGCTCTGCCCTTACCCAAGCCAAGCAAATTTTCTTCAAATCTCTCATACTCTCCAAAGCATCCAACCCCCGCCTTCCATTAAACACTCTATCTCCGCTTTCAACTCTGCCTCCTACTTCTTATCCAAAATTATCTCTATCAGAAATGACGTCTCCACCATGCTTCCCCCATCCCTCCCCAACTCTCCACACCCCCCGCCACCCAACCATCATGAGTTTTCTTCCTCCCATCCTACAACAAGCGACAAAATTCGCTCCCTAATAATATCCTCATCACCTTCAACTTGCCCTGTGGACCCCATTCCTGCACATCTTCTCAAACACCTCTCTCCCACTGCCTTAATCTGGACCCTACATCCCCTTCCAGCTACCAACCTCCAAACACCTTCAGCACTTAGTCTACCAACGTCTCATCAGCTACCTCACTGACAACTCTCTCCTAAACCCCCTCCATTCCACTGAGACTGCCCTTACCAAAGTGACCAATGATCTGTTATTTACCAAATCCAAGGGCCACTACTCCATTCTTCTTGATCTGTCACCTGCTTTTGACACTATTGACCATCCTCTTCTGCTTCAAACCTTCCGCTCTTTTGGTCTTCCTGACTCTGCTCTCTCCTGGTTTTCCTAATATCTCTCTGACCGCGCCTGAGATTTTCCTATCCACATGGATGGCCAAATGCTACATCAAAAACGGAAATCATTGTTTTTCCTCCCACTAGGATCCCCCCCCCCTCCATCACCATTGGTGATTCCTGTCTCCTCCTCCCCTCAAGTTCTCTGCCTAGGTGTCATCCTTGACTCCTCACTTTGCTTTATACCTCACATACGTGCCCTCTCTCATTCTTGCCGTCTCCACCTAAGCAACATTGCATGCATCCATCACTTCCCCACCAATGATGCTCATATCACGTCTCGACTACCGTAACCTCCTCCTCATTGGTCTCCCGCTCACCTGTCTTACCCTTCAATATATACTCAATGTTGCTTCCAGGCTCATCTTCCTCTCACGCCGCCCTACCTTGGCCTCTCCTTTATGTCAAACCCTCCATTGGCTTCCTGTCCGCTTCAGACCTCTCTTTAAACTCCTTACCCTCACCTTTAATGACATCTCCTCATCCACTGCTCCCTAACTCTCTGCACTCATCTTCATGCAAACCCCTTCCCTGCCTCTCCGTTCTGCTAACCACCGCTGTCTGACCTCCCTACTGATCACCACATCTCACACCCGTGTCCAGGACTTCTCTTGTGCTGCACCTCTGCACTGGAATGACCTCCCTTCTTCGTCAGACTCTCCCCTACATTGCAGGTCTTTAAGCGCTCACCCACACTGCAGCAGTTCAGGCTAGCCTCCTCCACTAACATCCTCACTGCATCCTACATCTATTCCTTTTTTTTCCTTCCTTCCCCCTCTTCTCCGCTCACACCAGCAGTCTACTTCTTTCCCCCTCCTTATGTCTTCTGTGTGTAAGTTCATCCCTCCCACTTAGTGTGTTAGCTCACATGAGCATCCATCTTAGTGTTGTTCCTTCCTCCACCACTCCCCCCTCACTTCGTACCCTCTTGTCCCCCTCTGCTACCCTTTTACCCAGTCTCCACCTAGTGGCTCCCTTTCAACCTCTCACTGCGCTCTATCCCCTCCTCCCTGATTTGTCAAGCTTGACACCTCACGTTTTGCCTTGCTGCCTGTGCTTGCTTTATTGTATTTTTGTGATATTTTTATATTTATATTGTATTTTATTATGTACTGTGCTGTCTATCCGTGACCTGTATGTCTGTGCTGCATTTTGTATGGCGCTTCAGACACCTTGTGGAGCCTTATAAATAAATGGTAATATTAATAATAACAATAATAATAATGACTGTCTGGTGCTGCTGCTCCACTATCTGTCATAGAGTATGATTGGAAGTGGTGGACCATGCCAGGTCTGGACCCCACAGCAAGGAGGTGGAGCCCGAGTCTGGATGGACGAGATCACGGCAGGGCTAGACAGGACATTGGGCGGTGTGTGCGAGAAGCTGTCACAACCTATACTTGAGGAGTACAGGGAAAAATGACGCCAGTCTCTTACTTTGCCAGGGACACCAAGACCCCTTGATACACCCATATATTTATCTAGCTATAATAAAAATTCATAAAGTTACGTTATTTCCCTTGCTTTTGTTGACTTTTTGGACCGATATCACTCTACCAATTATCCCTTGAAATAAAAGTAAAATCAATTTTGTACTATATTCCCTCCGATCACGTTTTTTTTCTTTTTTTTTAATCATCCTGTAAGGTGCATCCTGCACTGGGGATTAAACAAAAAAATATAATTTATACATCAGTAATGCAATTTCTATATTAATGTGTGCAAATCAGATTGACATTAATAAAATGAGCAGAATTTTTCTGGAACTTTCTAGTAAAAATTGCTAATTAAGTTTTAAAACACCTTTTAAACATTTTAACCATGCTTTCTATAAAACACATGGAGAGCGATGTTTAGACTTAGGAAACCTGTGTCTCGTGGTTTAGTATAGAGCAGTGGTTCACAACCTTTTTATGCGTATTCATAGAGTAACAGTTGCCCCCTATGGAATCATGTCAAATACCACTTTGCATATCATGTAGACACATACCCACGACCCATAAATATATTTGTGGTATTTTTGTTGTTCTTTACATAATTTTGCAATGATTTTTTTGGGCTTATATTCCACATATGTAATTTATATATGTCATTTATACCCAATGTATTTTATTAATTATATAGATGGCCATTTAGTTAAACCTCCTTACAACCTTGCCCAGTTGTCCTGAGTACTACCTGACAGTAGTCCAAGAACACCCAGTGGTACTAGTACCACAGGATGAGACCCTCTGGTATACATAAATGGACTGCAAATTCACACACATGTAATACAGACTAGTTAGCGTCTAGCAATCAGTTTCAACCAAGTCAGACTCTAGAAACATTTTAAATAAACGTATAATATATAAAAGAGAAATAGGAGAATGGCGACATGGATCATAAAGACATGGTCTGTTCACGTGACATAATCAGATCAGTGCAATTAAGCGGATGTTTACTGCGCATGCGCACTACTTCTAGGCGGAAAGGCTTCTCGGCTTCCGTAGCATCGCTGTGAAACGACAAAAAAACAAAGATGGCGGCCTCCGTGCTGGGAAGTCAGGAACCTGTGCGTTTGAAGTAAGTACAGCAATGTCGTTTAATAGTTTCGTCTTCGGGGTTTTTATCAAATATTTCGTGTTTTTAGCTTAATCACATGCGCTGCTGTGACCGCTTCCTATAGTCCCTTTAATACAGCATGCTGGTAATGGTGTGTATCTGGTATAACAGAGCAAACATGCTCCGAGTCTTGACATATCTTATGTACAACTGCTTTTTAAATGAATAGTTTGTGAAGTATTAATATAATTGGAGCCCAAGAAATTCTGTTGCTTATTGTTGTTACTAATGTTATTATTATTCTGCATTAAAGGATATTGTGTACAGCCAAACATAACATAAGACTAGTATTTCATTAGACTATATGTTATATATACGGTTATGGGCGCTGTTGTCTGCAGATCCCTGTTGCATTATGGATATGTATGTCAGCCTGCATTGTGAGAGCATTTAGCACTATGTCTGCTGATAAAGTATAACATAGAAGCATCTCTTTCAATAGTAAAATTTATTTTTTTAACCTGTATTCATTAAAGCTAATGTTCAGACCTTAGTGTTTTATAGTGACTTTGGCTTCCAGAGTGTTTTAGGCTGTTTATTGCTTTATTTGCAATACATTTCTATTTTTCATACCTGTTACCTGAGGTTAGCATAGTGAATTTATGGGGCCAGATTTACTAAGCTGCGGGTTTGGAAAAGTGGAGATGTTGCCCATAGCAACCAATCAGATTCTAGCTGACATTCTCTAGCATGTAATAAGAAATTAAGAGCTAGAATCTGATTGGTTGCTATGGGCAACATCTCCACTTTTCCAAACCCGCAGCTTAGTAAATCTGGCCCTTTGATGATGGTAATTGTAAGATTTTGGTAAAAGAAATATATCGGTGAAGAGGACACTTTCTTTTTTGCTTGTATGATGTTTGTGGGAAAAGAAAGTTTTCTATCATTATTTAGAAGGGCAAAGAGAGGTTTTCTATTATGAAATTATTTTATTGTCATAGCTACTTGTATATTCTTATACCTGTGTACTAAACATATGTTTTTCATATTCCAGCCACAAAAAAATCAGGGCTTTGATAAAGAAAGAAAAACGAAAAAAGAAGCGTCAGGCTCTTGCGAAATTGAGAGAAGCGGGTAAGTACAAAACCTTTTCCTGTGCTGGGTTAATTTGTGAACTTTTATTTTTAACCAGCTTTACCAGACATGATAGAAAATGCAAGTAGTTCATATTTCAAAGAACGATTCGTCTTTTATTAAGTTTGTAGTTACAGCGTATTGTATACAGCAAGTATATGGAACCTGCGAAATGCCAGGTGTTATGAAACTACAAGTCCTATCATGCTTTGCCAGGTGTCTGTTATACCTATGCTGTTAAAGCATGCTGGGACGTGTAGTTTTACAACACCTGAGGCCAGATTTACCAAGTTGTGGGAAAAGAAAAGTGGTGATATTTTATAGTATGTAATAGTGACAGCTGGTATCTGGTTGCTATGGGTAACATCTCCACTTTTCCTTTCTTGCAGCTTAGTAAATCTGGCCCTTGGAGTGTTTGCATAAAGTTGGTCATCTTTTTTGTTGCTATAAATTCATAATGATGCTGATGTGGAGGAAACGTAGCCATTAATTGTAAACCAGTATCATAAACAATATACAGTCACCTTAAGGCACGGTTTATAACTTATTTATATAAAAATAGTGCATGTGTCATTGATTTTTCTTCATCTTTTCTTTTGATATATAATTTTTTTACATTGTCATTTAAAAAAAAAAAAAAAAAATGACCTATTCAATAAAAAAAAGCTAAAAGTAACATCTCATTGTGACATTTTCCATATTTTTACCGAAGGCCGCTAACATTAGTGATCATTTGTAGTAACCTCTACAGACACCGCTGACTGCAGCTTTCTTCTATGGGATAAGAAGTTTGGGCTGGATCCAGACTTAAGAAGGAGCTTGTAATTTAGGACCTGATTCACACTTAAGAATCTTCTTAAAATAAGAACTTAAAGTCACACCCGGGCTAAACCATGTTGATTGCAGGAAGTCATATTTCATCTGTTGCAAACAGTACTAGTGTTGAGAGGTGATATTTCCCAGCCCTAGTCTAAATAACAGTGTAATAGTAAAG
>WWET01000315.1:673516-696577 GCA_011038615.1 Limnodynastes dumerilii
CAGGAATTGAAGGAGAAAGCAGAGGAGCCGGAACAAGTGAAGAAGAGAGAGAGAGAGGTGATTCCTGTTCTAGGAGGATAGTCACTCATATCCTGTTTCAGCTGCTGTCCATCTGGGTTGTCTAGAAAAGAAGGGTTTTTGTTTTTAATTAGTGAACAGACTTGCTTACAGAGATGTATTTTACATCTGTATATAAGGCAATGTTGTATCATACCTACTCTGATTTTTCCTGCATCTGTTATTTTCCATTATCATCGCTGAGTACAGTAACCATACGTTCAAAAAAACATGAATCTTAGAAAAAGCGAGTCACATTTTTAAGACAAAATACAATAATATACTACATATAAATATACTGTATATATTAAGAGCTTTTATCACCAGTGGACTATTTTGCAATGTCTAAATGCTAAATTCAGAAGGAGACCGGAACACTGCATGAACTGGTTCCTTGAGAACATTCTAGAGTCTGCTTAAAGCCTATTTGTCCCCATTTCCAAAACAGTTGTTTTGTTCCAACCGGTTCGACTTGATCCGTCCCATAGTGTTTTAATGGTTGCCCCTGCTGAATGTATACCTGAATATTTGATATTGGTGCTTATTACCTGATGGCTAGTTCATCTAGAAGACTAGATTCTGCTTGTGGATATATATATATTCCATTAATGTATGCATATAATTAACACTTATTATTGAATTCCTTAACTTTGTTTGCTAATATTGAACTTTCCAACGCTGTTTCTCTGTTCAAAGCTGTCTGCTCAGACTGGTTATGCCTCACTGCATCAAGATGTATCTTTTTGTTATATTATGTTATTACAATTTAGGAGCAGTAACTGTTAAGTTGTTTTTATTTGTATGTAAATATTACGTTTCAGAATCTGCATTGCATTCTGCAAAGTAACTTCGTACTCATGATGGGCCGTATTCAGAGAACCGATTTTGCATCGACTTCCATGCGTATTTTTAAGTGTGGTTCAACTGCGCATGCGTAGTAACCTTTTATATGCAGTTGACGTAGAGGATACGCGCGGAAGTGCCTAACAGATGGACGTGGGAAAATCTGCACCTAACTTTGACGGAAATATACGCACGGAAGGATTTGCATAGAAAAGGGCAGGGGGGGGGATTTAAATGATGGAAAGCGGTCGCGTTTACAACTATAGGGGCGGAACTATACGCACGGAAGACACATATACGCTCGGAAGTGAGTGCAGAAAGTTAATGCCAGTCTATGGAGGTGGAAGTCTCCGAGAGCACGGTTTAGCAAGGGGAGTGACTGGCGTTTTGGTGGGTGTAACTTGTTCTGTGCGTATATTTGCGATCCGAACGCCAGACGGATCTCTGAATACAGCCTGATATCACCACACTAAGATGATGATGAATTCAGACTTCTGAAATGTGGCCATTTTACAGTCATTTGTTACCATATATATATTCAGAGGAATCTTCCAATTTAGATCCAGCTTTCACCCCCCCCCTCCCTCCCCAATTGACAATTGGTCTGATAAATTGACTAAAGCTGGGCACACACTACACAAGTCTCACTTAATAATTGGTCCGATTAAACAACTGATTCACACTATGTTGTGCTTGTGTGTATGCATGCACAGTCAAGCAATATTGTGTGATTGCTATTAACATTGTTTGAAATTATTTTATATACAGCTTCATTTGCCCGATGAACGTGCATTGGCAGAAAAATCATGGGAGCCCGTCTTTACAAAACCATTAAAGAAATTGGATTGTGAGAAACTAAGTGTAGTGTGTGACCAGCATTATACTAGTTACACCCTAGCACAGTTTCCCTAACTCCAAGTCAAATGGTCTTATAACTAGGGAAATCATGTAACAAGCACACACTGAGATCCTTGGGCAGATTTTGTGACCCCTCAAAGGTTCAGCACAGTGTTAGGTTGGCTCTGCAAAGCAACCAATGCTATTATCAGTTATCAGGGTGTCTGGACTGTTTAGTTGGTGTTAGGACTTATCATTCTAGCAATCTACAATGTACAACCCTCAGCCCAACAATTTTATAGTATTATCTCCTATACTAGTTTTATAGACTTATTGCTTTTATAGCTTTTTCTTTAAAAAAAGCAAAGTATACATATATAAATATTTTCAGTTTATAGACTTGAGCTGTCACAGATACATCCCACAGCTATATCTTGTAAATGATCCTGTTTTACTGAAAACCCCTTTAATTTTTCAGTTACATTTTTTTTTCATGCCCACCTACGGAAGGTGCTGGAAGTTTCTGAATTTTATTTTGATGATAGAATTCCTTTCATCCATTTTAATTATTTTGTATGAAAGAAAGCAACTTATATTAGAGGTTCTTAACCCCGAGAGCAGATATCTTTCATCTTGGAGGTTTTTACTAGCCCTGTGTTTACACTATTTCTAGGAAGCTGTTCAGAAGATGCTGGACGAAGCAGAGAGTCAGGTAAGATGTGCTTCTGTTCTATAATGGTGCAGGGCATAGCTCATTGAACATACCAAGAAACACTAGAGGAACTGAACATGTATAGCTTGGAGGAGAGCAGGGACAGGGGGATATGATAGCAGCTTTCACATATATCTAAGGGTTTAACCAGCTAGAGGAGGGGGTATTTTTCAAAGAAATGGAAGAGCATATGTAGAAACTGGAGGGTGGTAGATTCAGAGGTAATGTGGGAAAACACTTTATTGATAAGATAACGTATGGGATAAATATAAGGGTATCCTAAATCTCAAACTAAATTGATGGCAACATAGGATCTAGAGTCAGTATAGTTTTATATAAACAATTGGGCAGACTGGATGGGCCATGTGGCTCTTATCTGCCGTCGCTTTCTATGTTTTTGTGTTAATGTTATCCGTGCACTTATAATGGAAAATGCTTTATGAGAAATACTGACATGGAATCTGGTACAATCATATTCAGGCTGATCCAGAGTTTTAGGTGTAACAGCAAAAACCAGTAAAATCCATGGTGAGCTCCAGGGGGGGGGCAAACTGAGAGGGGACAATTTCTAGCTCAGCTGTAAACTACCATTGAAAGTAAACAAAAGCAAAGTATTCTCTCTGCATGCAAAAATCAACATTCATTTCAACACTCTCTCTGGCATTTTTTCTGGCATTGTTTGAAGTGTAAAAGAAAAAAATGATTCGATTCTTTTTACCCCGATGACAAAAGCACCAGTTGAAACACAAATGTCTAGCTTTTTATACTTGCGTTGTGTAAATTACTTCCATGAGACAGGTAAAGGCTCTGCTCTGTGCGCCCGCCTTCTAAACATGATGGACAGGTTTACATTGTTTTTTGTTTTGTTTCACAGCTAGAAAATGGGGGAGTTTGGCACAATCCGGAGGCACCAGATGGATACGGCACGGAAAAAGATCGAGCTAATTGTCCGTTCTATCTGAAAACTGGTGCCTGTAGGTTTGGTGAAAGGTGAGGACAGAGATTATTCCCCAGTATCTGAAATGCTAATAATAGTAGTTTTATGTGTTTGTTTCACGTTTATAGTATCTGTTGTGTAGTTTTTATGGACTATGCGTGTTTACAGATCTATGTACTATAAACTGAAAATACCAAACTTGCTATTGTGCTCACAGCAGACCAGGGTATATAAATGCAGTACTTTACTGGTCTTACCGGTGGCTGTCGTCTGTCCTAACCATTTAGATCAGTAAATGAGTACAGTTTCGTTTGAGTGAGACCTCACAATTCTGTAAGGTAAGGTGTGAAAGCAAGTGGAGAGCCACTGACTGGGAAACTAGTATTGGATTGTAGTATCAACACGTTTCTATATTCAATGAATATCCAGCTTTCAGTTAGTTTACAAGTGATACAAAAAGACATAAGCTCGTCTGGTGCTACATATAAGCCTTATTATTCTTTTTTTGCTCTGGTTTTTTTTAGTGGTTAGAATGTTGGGAGCTGGTATTATTATGAACTGGTAAAAAAAAAAGAAAAAAGTTGAAATTTATATATAACAAACGCCTGAATACATACATGACTACATGGGAATGAACCAATGGCTCTGGATTATCTTTAGTGTGATTTTGTATAGTTTCCATTTTTTTGCTGATGATCGTTGTTATACTGTACAAGATACCAAGAAATCAAAGTATGTTTTCTTTCCCATACAACCCAGGTGTTCCCGTAAGCACTGCTACCCATCTTCCAGTCAGACGCTTCTCATCCGTGGGATGTTTGTAACATTCGGGATGGAGCAATGTAGACGGGACGACTACGACACGGACGCCAGCCTGGAATACGGAGATGAGGAAATATACCAGCAGTTTTTAGATTTTTATGCTGATGTAGTACCAGAATTTAAGAGTGTTGGCAAGGTCATCCAATTCAAGGTAAGCTGTCACACGGCCTGTTGTGTTTTCCTGATGTAGCGCCACTACGTGGAAAGCGGTATCCGTTCAATAGGCAGCTGACCAGTGATATATAATATTAGCTGTTTCACGTACACGACTGCTTGTTTGAGCCTGCTTGTGGGGTTAAATAAGTAGGTTCTTGGAAAAGTAGTTTAAATTGGAAAATACATTCTGTAGTAAATAGATTTTTTTTAAAACAAGTTACTGGAAGCTTTTGAATTTTATCTTTTGAACTTGTTGGTACAGTTTATATTAATGTTAAAATTTGTCCTTTTTTTTTTTTTTTTTATTTTAAGAGTGTAGGTCATCCAATTCAAGGTAAGCTGTCACACGGCCTGTTGTGTTTTCCTGATATAGCGCCACTACGTGGAAAGCGTTATCCGTTCAATAGGCAGCTGACCAGTGATAAATAATATTAGCTGTTTCACGTACACGACTGCTTGTTTGAGCCTGCTTGTGGGGGTTAAATAAGTAGGTTCTTGGAAAAGTAGTTTAAATTGGAAAATACATTCTGTAGTAAGTAGATTTTTTTTTAAAACAAGTTACTGGAAGCTTTTGAATTTTATCTTTTGAACTTGTTGGTACTTGTTGTTTTTTTTTTTTATTTCTTAGGTTAGCTGCAATTTTGAACCCCATTTAAGAGGAAATGTGTATGTACAGTACCACACGTAAGTATTTCTGAATATTGTGTATTTCCTGCATATATCATCTATATAAACACATTGTTGTAGGAGATCCCTGCTAATGGCATGTATGTGAGAGCGCATCTTGCTGCAGGGGAGTAGTACCTGGGACTGGGTAATGAATGGGATGTAACTCCTAGTTATATATGTTTCACACACCACTAATGCTCTTTGTTTAAGTGACAGTTGTGCAGATGTTTGTAGCCGATGTAAGGGCAGCTCTCTTCCTGATATTTCTAGGCTAATGTTCTCTATGAATTTTTATAGTGAAGAAGAATGCTTGCAGGCCTATTCCCTATTCAATGGGAGGTGGTATGCATCCCGCCAGCTTCAGTGTGAATTCTCACCCGTCACCAAGTGGAAATCTGCTATATGTGGTAAGATTATTATTATTATTAGTATTATTATTATTATTTATTATTATTAGTATTGTATGCAGCAGCAAGACTGATCTTCCTGGCAAAACACTTAAGTACAGCTACTAAACTCTGTCAGTCTCTACATTGGCTGCCTGTAAACTACAGAATCAAATACAAAATCCTCTTGCTAACCTATAAAGCCATAAGCAACACTGCACCTGAATACATATCCTTGCTTGTCTCAAGACATATCCCAGCACGTTCTCTCAGATCATCACAAGATCTACAACTCACTTCTGCACCTCATTTGCTCAGATTTACGGTTGCAAGACTTCTCCCGGGCTGCACCCACTCTCTGGGTGCAGCCAAGGACCAAAAATTACCATCATCCTTTTAGCCTTTACATGGTTCAATTAATTTGGTGTATGTAAGTCATCTATGATGTCCAGAATTGACATAGTTGAGGCTGGATCTAGTCTGCTAGAGCCTGTCAGGTTTTATTTTTTAAATCATGTATTTTTTTTATTAAGCATTTTTTTGAAGACTTGTAACACATACAAACAAAACAATAGAACAGAACAAAACAAACAAGACACAGCTTACATAAGCCTGTCAGGTTTTAATTTTATTATATATTATTTTACTTTAGTCCAGAGCATAAAAACTACTCTCATTGGTGCAAATGCATTCTCAGGCCAGATTTAAATCGTACCCACAGGCAATAAAGGTTATACAACGACCTTGGTTTGAAAAATGCTTGACAATTACACTTTTTCATTTATTTGTTATAGGATTATTTGAAAGACAAAAATGTCCTCGTGGCAAACATTGCAACTTCCTGCATGTCTTCCGAAACCCTAATAATGAATTCTGGGAGGCCAGCAGAGACCTCAACATGTCACCAGACAGGAGTAACTTCTCTGAAAGAAGGGAACGAACGGGTCGCTCTGATGACCATCGGAGCTCTAGAAGACATCGTAGCCCCAGCTTAGACTCTAAAAGAAACGGGGACTCTCACAAGAAAAAAAGCAGTCGCCACAAAAGCAAAAAGAAGCACCGCTCCCGTAGATCGAGGAGTAGAGAGAGGTCCCACAGCAAGGGAAGAAAGAAACGCAAATCTAGATCCAGAAGCCCTGGCAGGAAGCGGTCCAAAAACAGTCCGAGCAGTCCACAAAGCCCCAGTATAAATCGAAATGATTAAGGTATAATTCTTGTTTACTATACGCAGTTTCAAATTAACCATAAAAGACTGTCTTGTATACTATTGTAGAGCTATAACATTATTTTCTATGTGTGTTTGATTAAAATTGTGTTTTATTTTTATGCATTAAATTTAATGAACCCTTCACAATGCTCATACAGGGTGACTTGGCAGCTGCTACTGCTACACATCAGCCCTTATAAACCATACCTGAGGAGTAATCAGGGAGGTTCCAGTATGGTCATGGCAAAAAAGGAAATGTTCTGAAATATTCATGTCATTTCTTTGCACAAAAGCAATGTTAAACGTGTATTTTATTTTAAATCCTTTGGATTTCAAATGCAAAGGGAAAACTGTCCTATACAGTCATACATGAGATGCATCTTCAGAGGAATTGAAAGAGCCATGGCAAGTCTTGATGAGCCCACAATTCCAATTTACCAGCAGTTATGAGATGATTATCTCCCCTAATGATGTGCTGAAACAATTGTGACTTTGTACACACTGTACAGATATCTGCCATTGCTGCACAGAAGACTGAACAGGTTGAACAGACGGTTGTACCCGTGTACACATTATCCACGTTGGTCTGCCCTTGTACCATCTGTGATGGTAATTCTTAAAACATTCATAAAACCAAATCATCCTATGTGACAATATTGTTTCAGATGGTCTAGAATCGTATGATCAGCTTTAGAGTCCCCCAGACATGTTGTGCACTTAATTTAATTAATTGCTTTGGTTTTTTGCACAGGAGTAAAATTTAAAGGTTAATCCTTTTAGATCAGAATAGAACCAAACATTTGTGTTATATATTTTCTGGTCCCTTTTGGGCAGAAAATAAAGTATTTGCTCTTGTTACTTTTAGCTTTAAAGGAGATCTGCAGAACACATTGATCTATAAATTAATAATGTTCATTACAAGTGATGCTGGATTATTCTTCAGCTATAAGAACTAAAGTAATTTCAGAGTTCACTTTTGTGTTTACCAACAATCCGATTGAGAGATGGATTATCAGTCATGCAACCAAGACTTGTGTAGACACTGAGGGGCCCGATTACCTTGACCTGTTTTTGTGTGTGCTTGTCTTTGAGCAGTTGATGAAGCATTCCCAAACCCCATATAGCCTCGAGCCTTTTGCTTAAGTCTGCGGCAGATGTTATGCTATGGATCTCTTGCGTACGCTAGTTCCATATACTAGGAGAGCCGTACAGGGGGAGGCACCTCTTTACACGTGCCTAATCCCCACCAGAGAGGCGGGGTTAGGCATGGAATGAAGTTCCAGGGTCAGCAGCAAGCGGCTCTGCATGGAGCACGGATATGCGTTCAGATGGATGCAGGTCTAATGCGGAGAAGTTAAGGTAGGGACCTCTGCACGAGAGGAGGCAGTGGCGGGAGTGCTCTCCCCGCTTCTGTGTGGACTCCAGGTCTCCATACATATTAAAATAAACGGAGATCAGAGTCAGGACGTTGGTCCAGATTCACAGTTACGCAGTTTTCATCTTCCATACGTTGTTTTAAGAATTGAGCTACTACGCATGCATGGTGGCTTATTTATGCTATCTACGTACCATTTCTTTAGACCGCGCTTACGCAATCTACCTACAGAAATGGTACGTAGATGGTGTAAATAAGCTGCCACATATGCATAGTAGCTCAATTCTTAAAACAACGTATGTAAGACGAAAACTAAGTAAATGAACCCGGACCATTGTATCTGGAAACAAAAGGTGGTTTTACGAGGACAGGTGGAAATTTTACCTTTTTTAATGTTTGATTTTCTTGAAATATAATAGCTTTTTGAATTTTCTATAGACTTACATACTGTGAACATTATTACCCTATAATACATGTAAATTGTGCGTGATAAAATTACAGCGAATTATTGGGATTTACTTTCTCCACTGTAGCGTAAACTGCAGTTTGTTAAAAACAAACAAACAACAAAACAACCTAGTTTTCCACGGTAGGTAGGAATCTCTGACAATCACCTGTCTTTGCACTAAATTAATGGCAACACCATAGAACACTGCAATATGACTGCCTCATTCTACTTTAAAATGTTGTGTTTTCCAGATGCATTGTGGTCCAAGATACTTGGCGGGCTTATGGATGCTACCCTCTCCAGATGCAGTGTGGTCCATATATGGAATTCGCTGGGCTCATTGTTATCAGTGTGGTTTCTGCTTTGTTATAATTTTTGTTCTCTAATTTAAAAAAAAAAAAAAAAAAATGTGGTGGAGCATGGAGTTGAAGTTGCCAAATTTTCAGAACAGGGTGGCAAAGCGTATGTATGTAATAATATGTTTGTACATTTGTATTAAAATGTAAATCTCTTTTTTAAAAAAAAAAAAATCTCTAAAATTTGTAGTATTATAATGTTAATGGCACATTAGACTTTGGTTGCTATATTACATTATTCCCTAATCAGATTATATTTATTACTTATCATTCTAAAAGTATGTTGAGGTCCTCATCTTAGAACTTGTGGTAGTCTGGTTAATGGCTGAGCTGCAAAGTTAGAGAACCAATTAGGTAACTACTAGCCTACTTTCTTAAATCGCTGTGAGATCGCGGTGGATGTTGCTCTCATCTATCTATGAATAGTCGATCTAGCAGCTCTCATTGTGTTTTTAGCTTTGGACATGTCTGCTGGGTCCTCTGCCAAAACTTATAATTCTCTATTATTAATTTTTATTCATAAGGCGCCACAAAGTGTCCACAGCGCCGTACAAAATACAGTACAGACATACAGGGCAGGGACGTTGGTGTGTATTTGAAGAGTGGCTTGGTTAGCTTTTCCATAGACGTTAGATATAAATGCGGGCAGATCTCAATTTCTTGTATGGTGATGTCCTGTCTATGGGACAGATTTACTTAGCTGTGGGAGAGGAAAAGTGGAGATGTTGCTCATAGCAACCAATCAGATCCTAGCTCTTACTTTCCTTTTACAGACTAGAAAATGTTAGCTAGATCTGATTGGTTGCTAGGGGCAACATCTTCACTTTTCCTTAACCGCAGCTTGGTAAATCTGGCCCTAAGGGTGGATTTAGAAAAATAAAAAGTGCTAATAACTTTAATCCACCATACCAATATATATCTAATATCAAAGGCTGATGGGTATGGAACCTGCAATTACATTTTAAAATAAAAGTTAGAGCCTGTGTGCGAGAACACATTAGACAATACCTGTCCTTGAGCTTTGTATTTGTGTTTAGCAGAGCCAAGCTGGTAAAGCGTCCAGTGTATCCGGCGTTAATGTTAAATAATAAATAACATAAGAAACACTTGTCAGAGAAGCTGTTACTTGTAGACTAACTGCGATCATGCACATTAACAGGGCAGTAACATGGGAAGAATGCCTAAGAAGATGGCAATTAATAATACTTCTATGGAAAATCATCATCAGGTCAATATGTTTAAAAGAATAAATGGAAATAAGACCCCAACTGGCATAAAAATGTCTCCTTTATTATAAATGAAATGACATGTACCACACAGACAATGATCACAGAGGTTATTTGTCACAGTTACAACAAAGCTTAGTCCAGCAAAGCACACACAGATGGGAAATAAAGACCAAAAACAACAATTAAACAATTAAACCTCATCGCTGCACTTTAAATGTTTTCCCAAAGGAGTCTTTACCGCAGTGGCCTAGTGGGCAAATTATACCTATACTTGTGCCTGTAATCAATGTGAGTCTTAGACAGTATAATCTTATCTCTGCCCATGACCTGCCTTTACCTATCCCCAATACTGAAAGGTTTCATTTGTTATGTAATAATCTGTTAGATGGGCCGGGCCATGGAAGTGTTCTATAGCAAAGTTCTAGCCTGGAATTCTAATGGGATTGATGAAGAGGATAAATACATTTGATGTGTAACACTGCATTAGGTAACTGCCGCACTGACAGTGGAAGAGGTAGTGAGGGATATTTATGACCCAATGCCCAGATGACTGCTCAAGAAATGCTAGGGTCTAGAACGTCTTTTTCTAGTTCCACTACCCCCTTGTGTAACTCCCTACCATGCTGATAAGACTAGCTATAGCCTGCAAGTTTTTATAGTGCCTTAAAAACGAATTTCCGAGCTATAGTCCGCTCTGAGCCTCCATCCTCTTGTTATATTTGTGCTCTCTTTCTATTGGAATGTATGATCTCATAAACAGGTCCCCTACACTCTGGATTTTTTATGATGGTCATATTTTCACTAGTGTAAAACACTATTTTCCTTTATAAATCTACCACAATAATAATACAGTATTAGACATAAACTGTCTGGTTGCTTTGGAATATAGCACCTCTTCTGTAATCATCTACACACCAAGTCTCATAAACGCCCCCTTGTGTTTTTACATTCACTCTGATGCCCTGTTCTCCTTTCCTTGTAGAAAGATGGTAGCAATCCAGCATAATCTCCTATGCCCACTATACAAATCTGAACAGGGTGCAGGCTCATAGAGTGTCTGCATATGGCTTTTAAAGATGCTGCCAGTCAAAATCCTTGGCCAAGCTGTTGCATAAATTAGACAATATTATTGTACAACAGACACTAAGCAATAATACTCAGATATATAATGTAACAGTCACAGACGGAAGTAAATAAACAGCAGACACAGATGCAACATGCGTAAGTGTTCCTGAGCTGAATGTGGTCTACAGAAAAGAAAGTACCTGCTGATTTGTGTTATGGAGAAACATACACAAATACACAAGTACTGGGGTCATATCATGTTCTTAGCATTTTGTCAGTTTGTTGGGTCTTCATATTGCAATTGTTCAGACACTCAAAGAATTGGAAAGTTGTGAATGAACGATATGATGTAAACAAAATATAGTTCAGAAATAATGACATGACGTATTGACGTGTCCAGGTAATGTTACATAGTGCTAGTAGGGACTATTTCAATGTAAATATAGTCATTTAGATTTCAACGCACTGATTGTGACTTAGGGCCTGATCCAGACCTACGCCCGCGAGCGATCGTACGCTGGTCGTAAGCGTAAATTCGGCAGAAAAAACGCACTGCGCATGTGCAGAGTGACAACTTCCGGTCGTTCCAAAGACCTTTTTCGTAGCGGCGATTCAGGCGTTCGTATTCTTTGCCTTTTTTTTCGACGACGGGGCGTGTTTATATTACGACGTTAGTACAGACGCTGAAGTTAGGGAATGTAGGTGGGGGGAGCCATTTAAATTGTACAGTATGGGCGTGCTTAGTCCGGTACGATCAGCGCATCGCTACGAAAATTCAGACCGACGCCGGAAAAAGTTAAGGAGGGGTTCAACCGGCGTGCGGCGGTAAAGGTAAGGGGAGTGTCATGGGAGTGAAAGTTTTTACGCTGGAGCGATAATACGCTCCGCTCTCATGCGTAGGTCTGGATCAGGCCCTTAGAGCAGACAGTTATATTCTGTGTATTTAGGTGCATGACAGCAATTACCTATTACATCTGGAGGCTGATTCAGAGCTGCACTTACACCTTTTTTTTATGTGCAAATATAGACCTGGGCAATACCATGTTTAACTGAAAGGAGAGACAAATTGAAATAGTGAAAGCAGAATTGGAACTGAGGTGACTTTTTTTTTAGCTTAAATCTATTTTATACATTAAACATAAAAATTAGATATGTGCTAAAGTAAAGCATTTTCCCACCATGTAAAAGATTTAAAATGAATTAGCTCCCCTTATTTTGCAAAATGGTTTAGCTGAGCTGTGCATTCGCACCTGTTTTGCCCTTACTCCCAAACTCTGAATCAGCCCCCTTTACTTTTGTATCATTCTCTGCATGGTTTAGTAAAGTACCAACAACAATATGTATCATAATACCTTCCATATACACTCTCTTCATAGACTCATTACAGAATATTATCAAGTACATTTAGTATGGGGGATAATTGTTGGGATTATGTGTTACATCCCTGAATATTACATAAGACACCATTTAGATAAAATGTTCTGTAACCACAACCAACTGTATAAGCAAAAAAGATGGATTTCACAACACATGAAATATTCCATTTTATTTTACTGACTCCTTAATTGTTTACAAATAAAAAAAATATTTTTCTTCACATAGTGTAAAATGCAGATGGCTTTACACTATGCCAAAGTGATTATTATTCTACCCATAGGCTCATTTAATCTTCATATAATTTACGGTAACTGAGTTAACATGTATTTAGGAGCTGATCTAGAGAGCGTAAATACATGGAAACACAGGTGCAAGTGTAGACCCTCTGAATAATCATGTTGAACTGTAGGAGAAAGCAAATTTAAACTGAAAACAGAAAAAGAGTTGAGCAAAGTATTTTTTCTAAATGCAAAGGAACGAAAATTAATTTGCACCCCACACATTGCAACAGTCCTTGCTGTGGTCTACACTTGTACTTGAATTGCGCATACTCAAACTCTAGATCAGCCCTTTAGAGTCTAATAGGCCGTAGTATTACAAACACTGTCTCTCCTCTTGCACAAAAGATGGCCGACAACTCTAGGTCTATGCAACAGGTCTACTCTAACTGTATCTACCTCTGACCTTAGTTCAAGTATTTACTTAGTGGTAATAATGTAATAGTTATTTATTAACATGAAAATTTGGGACTGTTCAGGCCCGGTTCAATTGACCACGATGACAGGAATGAGCGCAAAGAGTGGCTATTCTCTATTACGGCAAGAAAAAATGACTGATTTTAATACGCACCTTTATGGGGTGTGAGATAAAAACTGTCATGTAAATTCACAGAAAAAGCACCGTGACCAAGCTTATCAGACAATTGAGTCAAGTCCTTCATGTCACACCCAATCCATGCCCCTCTTGACCACTGGACTTCTGTACTATATTCTAAAAAATTGGACTATTGCCAGGATCATTCTATGTCTAATTTAACTTTGAAACTGGGCGAGAAAAAGGAACTCTGCAACTGACTTCAATTTGAAGAACCTGTATAGTGGCCATTGTTATTTTCACTGTTGAAATTTATATACTATACAATATACGCATTATAGTTGAATTAACTCCTTAGTGGCCCATAGCCATGTTTTTATTGGTTACTGACTGGTAGGAAATAGCTACCAATCAATAACATCTGTCACACAAATATTGTTATGGTGTTTACATCGCTGAATTCTCAATTCCTTCATTTTTACTGTTTATAAAAAAACGATGTTGTCTATCAGAAGTGATAATATGAGTTTAGAGCCACGCGCATGCTGTTATAGATCAGTGTGCATGGCGTCGCATATGAAAATTCAGTTTTATTTCCTTCTGTGTAGATGTAGCCAACAAAAATGTTTCCACTTACAAAGTCCATGTTTTAGTCACTGATCCCTCTCCCCCAACAAGCATGACTGTAGGGGGCACATGACAATGCTAAATGGACTGTTTGTAGATCTTCTTCCCCCCCGTTGTCAGAACAAAGTGAAAGCTATATGCAGCATGGGAAATATGTTCTGCGACAGATAGGAATATCCTAAATGCAAAATGACCTAACACAACAAATCTGCATGTGATTTACTAATCAGTTCTGTTGTTTATTTATACTTAAAATACCTATAAAGGCATTTTGTTTGTCTTTTTATGTCTTTCTGCTGTAAACGCAAGCTGCCTATTAATCACACTGCTCATCCACAATACTATCACAGACATTAGGGAAGTTGTTGTGTTTAACTTGGCCTATTTTATCCTCTGAATATCTCACTGAAACAATGTACAGGGACAAACATTGGACCTCACTATTTCAGTGTGTAAACAATAAATGAATCTGTGGATTGCCTGATCAGTATATTAATGCATTTAGTTAATTTGAACCTGGGAGTTATATAGCTTTAGACATCTTATTACACGCACATCGGGCCTGATCCAGAGCTACGGCCGCCGTCGCTAGTACGGCCATACGCCCGCACAGGGGGAGTGCCACGGGGGAGTCAGCGATGTAACGCTGAGTGTTAGCCCGCTCAGCGCTACATCGTAGCTCTGGATCAGGCCCATCATGTTGACAACTCTTTTGTAGGCTGAACAACACCAGAAATGAATGAGGTATGAAATAATGGGTCCGAATCAGAGTATTAATATTAGAGAAAAGGTGGAAATTTACACCTGAGGGAAACCATGTTGAATTTCAGGGGGAGTCAAATAAATTTTATTCTTTCATGCAGGGAGAATACTTTGCTTTTGATTATTACAAACTAATACTGACTGATGTTACTTTTAATCTATGATTTTGAACTTGGGCAAGGAAACATCTCCTCTCAACTCAACAAGCTGGCCATAAAATAGATTATTATTTCTCTTACTGACGTCCCCAGCATTTTATGGGCGAAGATTTTGCGATTATCGTGAAATGCCCATACACTGTGCGAATTTACATTTTATCATATGTTTTGGCCCGATTTAATTCAAACATGTCAAAAGATCAAATAGTTGTTCAAGAGTGGTTCTTGGACGATTATTGGATGAGCGGCGAAAAATTCGTTACCATACACTTGAATGATAATTCAGCCAAAAATACAATAACTGCAAGATGGGTCCGATAATCGCTCTAGTGTATGTCCAGCTTTAGGGCTAGATTTACTAAACTGTGGAAAAGTAAAAGTGGAGATGTTGCTCATAGCAACCATTCAGCTTCTGGCTGACAGTCTCTAGTATTTAATAGGAAAGTCATAGCTAGAATCTGATTGGTTGCTATGGGCAACATCTCCACTCTTCCTTTTCCATAGTTAATACTGTTTACAAAAAGATGACATTTTCCTCCTCCACAATTCAGCATGGTTTTCCCGGGTGTAACTTTCCACCTTTTTATTTTTTTTAGCCCCAATGTCATTAGTTATTAATGAACTGACAAGGCTCAAAATGGCCACAATCGCAGCGTGCAGAGGAAGGATCCAGTAGGTAATAGGAGAAATCTGCAATGAAATAAAATAAAAAGTGTTGTCTGGCTCATTTTACGTCTAGGTAACGACGACTGCGGCTGTAAAATTCACACTTCATCTAAACTGCCTATTCCACTCCTGAAACTATTCATTTGTAGTGGTCGCCAGTATCAGCAGACCTGAGGGGTGTATTTTGTCGGCTTTTGCTTTGCACAAATTCTTTGGTTTATTTGAAACAAAAAAAAAATGTTCCAATGGTAAACAGTATTCTTAATCCCTTTATGTATTAAAACGTGGCCTGTTATAAATAAGGGCACAGTCTTTGGTTGTCACAAATAGATTATGCGCTCCTCTTGGCTGAGAATTCTGTATAACACACTTCACTGAGGTCAACACACAATAGCATACCAGAGGTGTAACATATGTAAATATCCTGTTTTTATCAGCATGAAACTTAGTCTTTGTTTAATTGAATGTGTTATAAATGTGCTACAATTTTCAATGTGCAAGTCCCTTTACGTTGATACATGTTCTGACATTTTTAAAAGAAGTATTTTTCATTGAGGGCTCAACTAAAGCAGCTTAGCAGTACATTAATACTGACAGACAGCATCTTACACTATTAGTTTAACACTGAGGTGAAGGCAGTGAATATAGATGTGACAAGACAGAGACGTCGATGGCGGGAGCCTGGGGTTTATGTCAGTCCAATTTCTTCCAGCACGCTTCGTGGTGTCTCTGCTTCCTGCGGAGGTAAGACAAGATATGCGACAATCAGTTCCTGTCGACAACGTATGGTAAGTTACAGCTAAGCTGGAAGACATATGGGCAACACTGACAAGAACAGGCAATTGTAATAGCTTCTCAACTTTACAGGGAATATAACGCTTCAACCTTCACATTTACAATTACATTACTTAGAGAGTGAGAAAAAACTATTATTCATTTTAAAAATTGTTCCTTTTAGTCTTTTGAGGAAGTATGTTGGGTATAATTTAGTTACAGTCAGGCACAATGGTGAAAGGAAACACAATGTCACACAGTAACAGAATCCTCTAATCTGTCATTTTGAATCCATCAAACTAAAAATCAGGCTATGAATTTATATATACAGGATATTCCCCCTCATACAATAATGCCTTCACTTCACTATGAGACTAGTGCAGCTTGTGCATGGAATAACAGGTTCCATATATAATATGACGGAGAAGAATCCGACTTTTATAAGGAAAGAAAATGCTTGTGGAAGATGCCAACGGATTATTCCTATTGGCCTCTGTCTAAGGTCACCAGCCCAATTTTTCTTCAGCTTTGCCAATCTTGTCCAGGTGCAGATCCTGAACAGCAGTGGTGTTGTAGTGTGTGGTGGATATAGTAGCAAACAGGATTTATTCAAAGTGTCAGAGAAACATTACATTCTGAAATGATTTTTACATTTTCAATTTGTCTTTAGCAATGATTACATCCATATTTGAAAATCAAATGAACAATTTAATTGAACTTTAAACATGATGTTAAAAAATTACTTGAAATCAGTGGTTGTAATTAAAAGGCTGTTTACTGACTGTTCTTCCTCAGCATTTAACTTTTTGAACATTGTTAGCTAATCTCTCTGTGCTAGACTTCTGCTATCAGTCCTTTTGTACATAGATATCTCCTTTATGTATCATCTATTTTTTACCCAGAATCCTAAGTCCTTGTCACCTGTTTACTTTTTGGATAACCCATCCCATGCTGCACACTGACTTACACCAGTCACTGCCATATCATTAGTCATGTCCTCATATACCAATGGTTAGCAGCTGATAGAGCAACACTCATTGGGCCTGATCCAGAGCTACGATGTCACACTGAGCGCTGTAGCGTAACATCGCTGCTCTGGGCCGACACTCCCCCTGTGCGGGCGTATGGCCCCTTCCTTACGCCGGCTGAAGGCTACCCTAACTTACTAGCGACGGCGGCCGTAGCTCTGGATCAGGCCCAAAGTGTGTTAGTGGCCTGATGTGACTGGATGCGCCCTCCAGTTGTTACCATAGTAACCCTAGCGTAGCAAGAATCGTACGGAACTTAGGGCATATTCAGAGATCTGTTTGAAAAAAGTACGCAGTTATACGCACTGAAGTTGCTAGGCAACACCCATGACACTCCCCTCACACGGACGGGTTGACAAGTCCCTTATCTTTAAGCGTGCGTTTCCGTGCATATAATGACTCCATACGTGCGTATCTAACTAACCGCGCCCTCACCGCACCCTCAAATGGTCATTTAAATGCATTCTCCCACCCACTTACACGGATCTTTCTCCGGACGGATTATAAACACGCCCCTCCGTATGGAACTTCCCACGTGCGATTCACAAGTCCGTGCCTAATGGACTTCCGTGCGTAAAATCAACGTAGATTGCGTAAATTTAATCACTACGCATGCGCAGTTTATTGGATTGTTAAAATACGCACGGAACTTCTCGCAAATACGGTCCGAGCAACATCTGCCCGGCGCATGCGCATTAGAGCTACGGCCGCCGTACTAGCGACGGCGGCCGTAACTCTGGATCAGGCCCATTGTCAAGACCCCATCCATGTGACTAGAGGGAGGAGTCTGATCTGTGGTTCAGTCCTATGTGGGAGTCTCGTACAATCTGGCACAGTAGTTAAAAAATAAAATGAAACAATGAAAAGGCCATTTGCTTGGACCACTCAGCATCAATTAAGCTGTTACTTGTCTGCACTTAGTAAATGGATACACATTTATCAGATACTTCACATACATATCAGCATTTAGCTCATTACCTATTTATACTATGAGTGCTCTGCAGCAAGGCTAATTTTCTCACAGCACAGATTACATGTACATTTATGAGTCAAAAATGATGTGACATAATAGGAAGGACCCACAAGTGCTGGTAAAAGCATTATCCAGACATAGGAACCTACACCTTGTGAAAGTCAGGACCTACCAGGAGACAGGGAAGACTAGTACTGGATATTGTATAAGAGGGATCATCCACTTGTGTACTCAAGCTACTGTCAGAAGAGGTCTCTCAGAGCTTAAGTATGTGCATTACGGAAAAGTATTCGCTATCCAACTGAAATGTGCACAAGGGTCCGGATTCACAGTTACGTAGTTTTCGCCTTACGTACCATTTCTGTACTTAGATTGCGTAAGCGCGGTCTTTACGGTCTGGTATGTAGATAGTGTAAATAAGCTACTACACATGCATAGTAGCTCAATTCTTAAAACAACGTACGTAAGACGAAACTACATAACTGTGAATCCGGACCAAGGTGAGCAACAGTGGGAAATTAGGATCCTGCGCTCTGTGTGGGAGTTGTGTATAACAAGGATTTGTGACCACTGATAAATCTTTGTATGAGCCTATGTGATCTAGTCTATTATAGGGTCTATTTAGGTCACATTTGTTTCCTTGACTATCCTGAGACTGAGCAGTCTTCATGAAATGGGTGAATACCAGGACTTTGATTACATGGGTCACTACTGTAAAGCTTAATTAATCTATTGAATTGGTTGAAATGACCCATATAGAAACAATGGGCCAGAATCCTTCTGATGAAACTGTTGGAGTAAACAGTGAAACGCGTTAAGGTTCATTTGTAAGACCACTTTTTCGCAAGTTCCACCTTTGGGAGACCGAGCACCGTCCACACTCTAACCGCAACACCGTCCACACTCTAATTGCAATTGGTATACCCGCTTCCTGACATAGAGACATTGCTCCCATCTAGGAGTATGGTCCACATGTAACAAGAGACCTGAATACCGGTTCCATTAATGAATGAGCACGCCGCCAGACACGTGTACTAGTGCGGCTCTCCAAGCAGGACCGAGTGACATCTGGCTATCTTTCACTGTTGTCCACAAGAGAGACTGACATCTACTTACTATACAGGACGGTAATTATAACTATTTGAAATCATTGCTAAATACTTCAAAATTAAAAACGCTTTTAATAAGCAGTCAAAGTGAGCTATTGTATAAGAAAGGGAGATGTCCCTATGCTTACAGCCGATATTATTCTCACTGGCAATCTGAGCTAAAGCATAATTAAACAACGCTGTCTATGTTATACCAAAGATTCCCATTGACTGAACTGTACATCTAACAACTACTGACTTAGCGTCCTGTATCCTTACAGGAAAGTGCCTGGTTGACTCTTGAAGATTTGCAACTCTTTAATTATTATACACCTGCTGGTAGAATATGTGGATAAATCCATACCTGACTTAGCGTCCCAAAATAAGGAAAGTGCCTGGTCAGATTATATATGGTGCGTTTATGTTTTCCCATGTTAATTGCAAAGTGGTCTTAAAAATAATGTAAAAATAAGCCTCTATATGATATCATATCGAAGTGTGGCTTTCTTGCAATTTTAATGTATGTATGTTCTTAATAAATGCTTTCTATTTTACTGAGGCTCAAGGTTCAAATCTTTAGCGCTTGATACAGAATATTTTTCTAGTATCAACAGCGTAACTACGGACGAAGGGGCGTGCCAGACATACGACACCCGTAAGTACACTTCGGAGGCGGGGCGAGGCATTTAAATCATACAGTGTGGGCGTGCTTAGGCGCGTAAGTACGTGCAGCCATTACAGCCAACAGTAGTTACGCTTTGAAAAGTTAAGGTAGGGTTTGGCAAGTGTAAGACGACCAAAGTACGTACGAGCAAGGGGAGAGCACAGTAATTATGCCAGCGTAAATACGCTATGCGATGAAACGTAAATGGAATGTAGGCCCAATGATACTACTATTTTAAAGTAAGTGTCACTTTAAACCACTTGCAAGGAATCCAATGCAAATAATCCTCGATTGAGTGACGTTGATACAATAGGGAGTGTAAGCAGATCACTTCCCTATGTGGCTACTAGTCCACATTAACAGCAATTTATATTGGTTTACACCATGGGCCGGATCCAGAATTAAGGTTATATTCCGAGCGTTCACGTTCAACAAAGGATAACACACGGAATTTGCAATCCTAACTTGCGTATGTGTGAGGGAAGTGCACATCCCTTGCATCCCGCTCGCAGGTATAGGCTTCCACATCCCAAACCCTACCTTAAAAGTTATGATGCCGAATGGCCTTGTACGATATGCTTAGCCAAGACCTTACTGTACAATCTGCCTTCCGGATCCCACCCACCATGCTTGATGAGTGGACCTGCCCCCCCATGCAGAATGCAGCATTGGATGTCCTTGTACTGTGCAGTACGAGCTGACAGGTGACACATGCACTGTCATCCTGAATGAATAACGTTAGAGGACTTATGCATGCCCTCGTTATGAGCATGCAAGTGCACACCAGATATTATGCAACAGATCTTCATGAGCACGGGACATAATACTATATTCGTGGAGATCCGTAAGGGGGAATGTGCCTTGACAGCTGCATGCCTAAATCCCGCAAGGCGGGTAGGGATAGGCATGAGGTGGAGTGGGCGGCAGTAGGCACTTCACATGAATCTGTGTTTGGAGAGCCAGACCTGTATGGAAAACTTAAGGGTTATAAATGTGTAAGTCAGCCAATGTCCACACGTGAGACCCTTATTCAATTCGCCCTCAGTGCATCCAATCTACTCATCTGTATTAGTATAAACATGTTTCATATATATTGTTTATTAAAAGATGTATGTCCCTCCACCATTATTCTGATTTAGGAGTTATTTTGGAATTCTTACTAGTAATCAATAAAAAAAAATACACTAACAAACAAACAATACAACTATGGGGAGTTTAAAAAAAACAAACAACTATACAGCAAAAGCTAAGAATCAATTCAGACTAATGACAAATGAAAGTTAATGGACTGGAGCCAGGCCACGCCCATTGCTCACACAGACTTACATTCCCTGAATTATGGCTAGTATATAGGGCAAGCCCTCACTGTCCTATTTACATAGCTCTCCTCTCCCATTAGTGTAAGCATTGTGCCCATCTCGCCCCGCCATCAAAAAGACCTGAGGATCCAGATTCTGCTTGCTAAGTCTGGATCCAGTCCAATATTTGTTTCTGTGTTCCCCATTGCTAAAGCTGGCCCTACAATGGAGTATGGACGATATTATATATGTAGGTGAGAACAATTAGGAAATATATAATTAGTGGGTGATCTTAATGGGTCTTACTACTGATTAAAGAGTTTTAATGGTTGGTAAAATGAATACACCTGTAGAGAATGTGAGAGAGAGAGTCAGAATAATGGCTATCAGGCGCTGGGTGGTTTAAAACTTTGTTTATTTTAAAAGGTTATCAACCCTTAGGAGATGTGCGACAACATGCTTCTATAATCAATATATCATGAGAAAGGCCAATGTGGACATTTATAAAGAGAGGTCTTTATCTGGACTGCACTAAGTTACATACAGAAAGAAATAGTTACACCCCTATTGGCTGCATTCATTTCTATTCAATGTGCTGATTTGCCGGTTCCGAACGTTACGTCCAAATCAGAGATTGCGTACTCGACATTAGTCGCTTTTGAGTGCGCTTGTTTCCTGGGCATGTGTTGTGCAATATATGGCAAGATCTATTATGTACGCTCAACTATTCACACCACACTGACTCGTATTTATAGTCTTCATATCATGGTCACCATATTTCACCATGTACCTTGCACCTCCTGGACTCCCCCCATATTATTGACTTTTTGGACAGATTTTCCTTATATTATGTCTAACATAAATTTTTTCATGGTCACTATAATCATTTTCTCCAAATCATGGCACCCTCCAATCAAAAGAGATTTGAAAAAGGACTGGACTGGTCAGAAACACGTCATCCAGAGCAGAGCAAACCGCCAACCGTATACTTCCCCCAACGGCCGTAGTTAACAGCGGTGCTTCCGAGACTTTCACCTTCCCGGGAAGAAAATCTTTTGGTATCCTCATTTCCCCGCAGCTTCCTGCCTTTCCTTCTCCCGCAGGGTAAGCATTTGTCTCTATTCTAATATTTTCCTATGACTATCTGACTTTAAGAAGCATTTAGAATTTAAGGATTCATCTGTGTACCACTAGGTTCATTTTAATTAGATTTTATATGTTTAGTTTGTTAATAAAGTACCATATTTTTAACCACTGTTAAAGATCTGTGCAAGGAAGATTTCCAATCACACCCATTTACCTTTTAAAGATTAAGAAAACTTTATGTTACTTAAGAGACTCAAACTCCAGCATAACTTACTAATATATTTTACCACTGGAACTTATTTCCTACATGCAAAAAATGAATCAGGGCCATTGTGGCTGTAAACATTTCATACTTATATCCATTTTGTACATGCTGACACAATGGTGTTAACATTTTGAATGTTGACATTTCAGCCAGCAATAGCACTAACACATTCTAGAAGCATTCCAGAAGCAAATACCAACAGAAAAAGCATTTTCTCTGTCATTTTTCACATTTGTGGGGTAAAGTAGCGTTCTTTATCCTAATCCATAACAGTATTCCCTGGAGGAATTCTTGAAGTCTAGCTTATGGGAGGAATGGACTTGAAAAAAGACAGACTTTTATCTTTATAATCCCAACAGAATAATTAAAATTTCTCTGAACCG
>WWET01000315.1:700054-712534 GCA_011038615.1 Limnodynastes dumerilii
TTTTAGGAACCCTATGGCACTTATGGGCATAGGGCCATAGGGCTTCCTTAAGCAACCGTGTGTATTTTCCTTCTTAAGAAGTAAAATACGCACAGAGAAACCTTCCCCCCTGCCCTCCCCAGCTAATCTAAATCCCTCCCACTTCTAACTAAATCCTCCCCCGAGGTGGCATTAGTATGCCTCTTCCTAAATTACTCTAACTGGCATGTAGATTGCGGAAATTACCTACTACACATGCGTAGTAGGTCATTTGGGCATATTCCGCACTTAAGAAGCCAGAGCTTCTTAAGTGTGAATCAGATCCATTGGGTCAATTAATGGCCTAATATCTGGCCCATAATTATACCTTTAATGTCAATTGATAGATTAAGGTCTGGACTACATTCCCTTAGTGCCAATAAACAGACATATCCTTTTCAATTGTGTTTAAAATTAAACAAACTTTGTCCTATAAATATCCCTCAGTGCCAACAAATAATGTTATGTTTGGCTTAAACTCATCCCTTAATGTCACAACAATAGCATGCCCTGTATGCAATCCTCAGTGCCAAAACTGCTTTACATCTATGGGTGTATTAACCCCTTAGTATAAATAAATAAATAAGTAGTCTAGTGTTTGGTCCATAGTCATCAATTAGTGTCAATATCTTGGTATTACAGCAAATAAAAGAATAATATAGTTACAATGTAACATTAAAATGAAGACTTACTTTAGCATCCTAACACAAGGAAGGGCATATAGAAATGAGAGGGAAAAAAAGATTATATTAAAATAGCAAATATTTTGAAGCAATTAAATTTGTGTTAAACAACTAAAAGCAACATTGAGATGCATACATGTAGAAAATCATATTCAAGCAAAAATATTTCATGATTTAATAAATTTTCTGCACCCTGATAATTACAAAATGGGTGTGTTAACAATGATTGTAGATTTTTTTTAAAGTACAAAAGCAAATTTGTTATAATTTCGATTATTTGACACAAATTGATGTTATGCCTCCATTTCAGTCTTTGTGTATAAGCATGTAACAGATTCATTCTGTAGTAGAAAAGAGAAATCTATGGAAAGTCTAAAGAACAATACAACTTCATTAAAACCAGTATAAATAGTCACACCACAAACACACCCTTCATACCACTCATGGAACAACACGCTACATTCAGCCATAGGCCTGCCCATTAATGCTGGCCAGATACATTTCTGTATTTCAGGCAAGTCGGGTTGTTAATAGCTAAAATGGCGTCTAAAGTAATGAGAAAATAAAAACATTTAGGCCCATATTCAGAGTACCAGACGTATAACATATACATCCGGTGTTTATCGATTTTTACTACTGCACATACGTAGTAACTTTTTACTGAAAGACCGCAATTACGCAATCTACGTAAGAAAAAGATATGTAGATTACGTAGATACGTCTGGTAGTCGGAATACGGGCCTTAGTTTGGGCAAGTCATGTCCATTATGACCTGACCTCAACAAATTTCTTAATACATTCCCTGTTACTGTCTCTGGGCCAAGAAAAAAAAGAAAATAATATTCTTTTTTTTTAAAGTGTATTGCAGAAATAATGTATTTTTAATGCATAAAATGGCCACCCTTGTCTATTTTATCCACTAAAAATACATTATTTCTAAAATACATTTTTTATATTTTATTGTCTTTTTTTCTCAATTATTTTATTTTAGCACTTCAAAGAATAAACTTGCCAAGTCACATGGTCCAAAATTTTTTAATCTTTAATCTTTTTAATAAATAGCGTTGTGTTTGATTGTATAACGCACAAGAAATGCATAACAAGGAACTCCAGTCAATCAGAGCAGGGGATTCAAACTTTACAAATGACAAATAAACAAATTTAGTGGCCCTTACTTATCATTGTCATCTTCTGTAAAAGGTTAGCTGTCACAAGCCTTCATGATGATGTGACACTTTATTTAGAAACTTTTGTTTTTCAGTTTGTGTGTGTTTTAGTTTGTGGTTTATGTTTATGTTTGTACAACAAGCATTGGAAATCTTTAATAAAAAATACGTCATTTAAAAAAACTAAATAAAAAGGTACCTGTCACAGACTATGAGGCCCAGTACTAAGCACATGTGAGGTAAATAAGACTAAAATAAATGGTATGATATAATTATAATAATGCGGGTGCTGTATAAAAAAATGATTAATAAATAACAAATACACACCTTTATACTGTGATATGTCCATTTTTTTGCCATACCATGCCCAGTAATGCCCATGTACAAGCTATCTGGCTTTAGCACCTCAGGTGCACAATTCCCAGATACTGAGCAATTTATTGTTAACCAAGCTGGCAATGAGAAAGAAGATGTGCGAATATCCCTAACACTGCATGATCTGAATGTAGACAGGCCTTATTTTATATTACTATACCTATGACTATGGAGCTATGGAAAATAAGAGGAAAACAGGTGGAAAATTACAAAAGGAGGCAAAATTAATTTATTGCAAAAAGCATTAGAGAGGATGACTGCTAGCCTAAGTCTAAATAACAGCTTAAAAGTAAAGCTGGTCAATATCTATGTGTAATGAGCAAAAGAAAAGTATTCTCCCTGCATGTGCAGAATAACATTGGACTGGATCCAGGTCCCTGCACGCTTTCTGTACGTGCGGGGATCTGTCCGTCCGCACGAGAGAGGGGAATGAACTTCCCTTTTCACTCCTCTCTTTCCTTCTTAAATAGTGTGGCTTACACTGCCATAATGCAGCCTTAAGTCACGCTTCCGTCTGACCACTGATCCACGCATAAGTGGGTGTTACCATTTCACATGCTTCCCCCTGCCCACCTTTGTGGGTGGAGGTTAAGCACAGCCCCTTTCAACTTGAAAGCCATTGTTCAGAACATAGGGCCAGACCTATGCTCATGAAACGCTCATGTGCGTAGCGTAGTTACGCCGGCGCACCTCCGATGCACTCCGCTCGGCACTCACCTTGGTCGTATTTACTTTTGCCTTCTTACGCTTCTTAAGCAAAACCTACCCTAACTTTTCTGAGCGTAACCGCGGGCGTCCGTAAGCTCATTGCGTAGTTACGACGCTTAGCACACCCATACTGTACGATTTAAATGCTTCACCCCGCCCTCGGTTCGGCCTCACCCCGCCCTCGGTTCGTAATTACGGAGATCGTATGACTGGTATGCCCACTTCAGCGTAAATACGAAGCTGTTACGATCAAGGCCCATGCGCTCAGTTTCTCGGACCGTAACATGAGCTTAACATCTGCCCCGTGCATGCACAGTAAGTACAAAAGGCCGTTTTTACGCTTACGCCCGCCGTAAAAACGCAAGCGGACATAGGTCTGGATCAGGCCCATAGTTCCATACGAGGGGTGGGTATACGTAACGTACGCCACATGTTACGGAAAAGGGGCTGTCCCCTCTTTTAGTGGAAGATCACAACACAGTGAACACAAAGAAGATCCGGTCTCACTAAAGTCCAGCCACCTTTGTGGATGAGTATATATAAAAGCCAGGACACCGTGTCACTGTAACACATAATGCTGTGTGATCATCTCTCACTCACAAGCCACGAATAGGTCACTCCTGCATTGTAGGTGAATTGGAGTGTTTCCAGCTGACTGTTCATTGTGCACCTATGCTTGAGGTGATCCGTGCTGGGAATGTGCTTTTACTAAACTAAATATAGAACAGTTTATTTGCACATAAAAAAAACTTTGCAGAACTTCACACAGAGTCAAAATCTTTGATCCATCAAAAAATGTTTATCCGGCCAACTAGGTTAACAAAAAGCCTTTCATTACACACTTTCTCAGCTGCGCTATATGTCTAGATGCCTGAGGAGCGGGCTTTCTAAAGGCTTCAGATGGAGGCCGGAATTATCCTGCGAGCATTTTATTCCTGATGGAATTGCAAACTGTGATCAAAGTGTTGAGCTGCTATGAGTGCTTTAAGGAGAACAATGCTTCTACATCAATAAAGTCTTTAGTGCCCGTTGCTCACACTCATGTAACTTTTGTCTATGTTTTAAACATGAATTAACAGCACTGGCAAACCTCGTTCAACACTATACACACCCCGGAGAGCATCTTTGGGTCGTATCCAAGGTCAGTGAAAGTATGTTTAAGATGCAGGGGGGAAACATACACACCAATGTCATGTAAAAGTTTATTTCAATTATTCACTAATCCTAAATAATATCTGCTAGAAGTACAACGCATTTATACCACATGACAGGAGTAGAATGAAGCGGACAGCTAATCATTTTCTATTAATCCGACACAGATATTATGTTGAACATTGTGTCTTCAGGGAAAGGACAAAGGCACAATGACCTCTACTGTCATAAAATAACTCCAAGACAATCTCTATTCTCTAATGTAACTGGATATTGAAAGTCACGAGTGTCTGTTCTGAAAGCTAAGACATCTGTATCTATTCATTTATTATAACTGGCCACCCATTATTAATCCTAAGCACAGACATTTCAGACCATGACTATTTACTGCATCTAGTCCATATTAACCAACCAGCAATGAGCTATAATGGGTGTAGGACCATTCTGAAAAGTAAAAACAAATGTTCCATTGGCTGCTTTCTGGTAAAGAATTTTAATAAACATTTAGAACTATGGAATAAAGACCCTGATATTTCATATTCAGCAATATATAAGTAGAAAAAAAGTCTGCTATTTACTTCAATGCAAACTGGCTGTTAAAATGGAAGGAACGTGACTATGTTGTTTTCAATGCAACTGTGCACTTGTCTGTGTCAATCGTGATTGGACGGACCTGTCTTTATCTATATTTATCTTTATACAGTAGAAGCGTAACCTGCATATTCTTTCAATAGGAAGAACTGGAACTCTGAAGAGAATGCTCACTGCAACTAGAGTGAAACACTCCAGTGTTGGATGTATTTCGTAGAAAGGAGCACACGTATTTCAAGGGTATATGTGCGCTGGCGCCAATTTACACATACATACACATATACCCTTGATTTATTAGAAGAGCGGGGTCTCTTCTTTTGTGTAGGTTGTGCTGCAGGTTCTTAGCGCTGTTTAGTGATCCCTACTTTGATTTCTAGAGCACACGTATTTGCCTTCACCTACCACAACCCGAAATGACAGGCTATGGGGTACAACTTTATTGCAGGAAAGAAATATTAATGAAACTTTTGGTCGGTTCAGACTTGTGAATGTCCCCCGGTTGATTTTCTGGCAATGCCCATGGCAGATGTTACACAACTAATATCTGTCTGACAGGGTGGCCCACCCCCCTTACAGAGATTAGGCGGGCGAGGGGAAGATTCACATTTTACAATAAGGGCGGTTTTAATCAGTTCCGTGCGGCTCAACGTTCATGCAGACTGCTGATCCGCAGAGGTAGGCTCACAGCAGCGTCACTGCTGCCAAATGCGCATGAGAGAGGGGGTGATAGGGGAATAACTCCCCTCTGCCGTGTATGTACTTTCCGTACATACACACAAGATCTGGATCTGGCACTTTGTGTTCACAGATTAATGCTCTGTGGATAACCAGTAGTGTTTTGTATTCCCCCTGCATGGATTCAACCTGATCACTACACAAACTATAAATGAATGGCAGCCAGTATGATTCTATCTGCCAGTACATTCATTTCCTCATTGCGTTGTGTAGCAGCACTCCTCACATTGAGGCTGATTTCACATGCAATGTGCGCCAACTGAAATGTCTCAGTCATGATTGTCAATGGAACTCAGTCTATATAGCTGACACTTTGTAACTGGCGGCGTGTTGAGGAGTAGTGTGGGTCATTCCAGTGTTAGGCAATGTACAGTATGGGCGTATTTACAACTTCTACGTCGAGGTGCATCTATGGGCCTGGGGGTTTATATATAAATGCACATATGACGGATCCTAGGCGGCCTTTCTAAAAACACCTGCATGGTCTAGAATAAACATAGGCTTAGTATTAACCGCATATTATGCCAAGATCGCTCATAATTAAGAATAGGCGGAGTATGGCGTTCATTCCTCATTGTGTGGCAGCACTAACCACAGAGTCTTGAAGTGGTGATCTGTCTGTGGTATCGGTGAGATGATGTTTCCTCCCCAATTACCTTAGTCACAAGCCTTACTTAAATTGTGGCAGGTCTTGTTGATCAGATCTATGCGTATGTCATTGTAAATGACTGAATTTTTTTGTTTTATTGTGGAATTTATTGTTTTGAGCTTTCAAAACACGGTGTCTTTGGATGAATGCCTGTACTTACTCACCCCTAACACCCCAGGCTGCCAGGATATCTTTAATCATGCATAGTATGATCGGCTTGGCCAGATTTGTTTCCATGGACGTAAATCAACAAAACATAAGATGCTGGAAAACACTGATATACAGTGGGACAGATTCGGTTACATATGATGTCCAGTGTCCACTCAGGGAGTTCAGAAATAAAATGAGCTATTTCTTCAGCACTGTAACCGCTGGCACCGTCATTAACCTCACATGTGTGGATTCACACCCATGGCTTATAAGTGACAATGCCTCATGTTAGATCTAATTAGTGACATTGGACCTGATACACAACTAATAATGACAGACTTATGTACACTATGAGTACAGTGTCTTATCTTTATACTACACATGCATGAACAGTACAAAGGAATTCTGCCTCATGCAGTATCCAGCCAATGCAGAATTACTTGTGTGGAACTCTATCTCCGCACAGTGGACCGGCCCACTCACCATGCGTATGAGATATGCATTGTGGGTGGGCTATGGAACGGTAATCAAACACTAATAATACTGTATGCTGGCATTCCACATGTGGAGGCTTAAGGGACAGTTCTGCATGCAGAGCCCAGCGTTACTACGCTGTAGTTAGTGTAGTGAGGCGGGGGGAGGGAGGCGTTATCGTAACAACGCCGCCATCCCAGCGTAGTTACCCTCGCTTATGCTGGCTGAAGTTAAGGTAGCCTTCAGCCGGCGTAAGCGAGGGTAAGTACGCTGGGGGCAGGGGAAGTGTCAGGGGGAGTCCACGATGTAATGCTGAGCGTTAGTACGCTCAGCGCTACATCGTAGCTCTGGATCAGACCCGTTATTACTGCAAAAATGGTAATAAATGACTGGATACAGACATACACAAAACGGGCATTTTCCGATCTGTTTTTGCAAGTGAGGAGGTGCACTGCCAGTGCAGATCTAAGAGCAGGGTGGGTGGGTGCACTCGTGGGAGAGGGTGTGTTTAAACGTTACAGTAAGGGCAGACTGAGCTCCCAATGCCCTATCCAGACTTCCAATGTGTCCCCATTATCATGTGATGATGCATTGAAAATCTTAAGTTAGGGGACTGGGTGCAGAAAGCTGTGTGAGCGCTGGCAGTGAACTTCCCTCGCTTGCACGGAAGGCTGGATCCATTAAGGATTCAGCCTCCAGTCCCTGCTGACGATGCATCAATTTAAGTCTGGATACGGTTGAATGTACTTTGTAGAGCTGTCACCCCAGCTGTCTATAATGCTACGGTAATGGCATTATTAATGAGCACAATGTGACTGGCTCAGAGAAAATGTTTACATTTAAATTCAATTTCAGCAAGTTAAGCCTGGAGGGTGAACTTACACTGCAATGTAATGTAAGGAGGGCTGACTAAGACATTTAACAGAGTTGATAGATGATCTTATTGCAACAGCACCACTGAAAAGGGAAATGAAAACGTATGGAATCCGGCTGAATGGTAACAATGGCAGCAGTTTCTCACAGCACTTGCAGCATTCTATTTAAATACACATTATAATGGAGCTGGAACGTCTTGTCGCACAAATGTAATATGACGAGAATATGTTTGGATACAACTAAACACTAATTAAATAAATCGATTGTTTTATAAGGAATATAGAAAATAAATATTTTTTGCTACATTCAACTGTTATATTATTTTAGAACAGCTTTTATTTCTCTAAATTGAAACCATGGACTGGATCCAGACTTAAGTAAGTGCTTGAAATTTGTTACTCCTGGGCTAAACCATGTTGATTGCNGGAGTCAAGTTAATTGTATACTTTGCATGCAGAGATATATCTTTGAATTGCTTACTGCACACAGATACTGACCAGCTTTACTATCACACTGTTATTTAGAGTTGGGATAGGAAACCTCTCAACTCTAATACTGCTTGCAATAGATGAAATATGACTCCCCTGCAATCAACATGGTTCAGCCCAGGAGTAACTCATTTCAAACACTTACTTCAGTCTGGATCCAGCCCCATATAAGTAAGTTTTATGTCGGGTTTGGTAATCTGTGACTCTCCTGACAGCCATTTTGTCAGGCTGGGACTGGCTGACACATAAGCAGTGATGAGGCTTCTTGTTTCTCTCTGTGTTGATAGAGATACATAATTCCAATCAATAAAATGCAATACAGAACCCAACCAGGTCTCAGATATATAAAAATGTATTCAGGCCATAATGCTTGGAGGTCATACTGTGCAAATATATTAAAGCATGACAATGCTGGGAAATATTCAGTCTTAGTGATGGTCTAAAGCTGGCTATACACAAGAGCGATGATCTGCTCAATCATCAGTGGTCGGGCGAAAAATAGCTGTAGTGTATGGTCAGGATGGATTTTTCAAATGATCAATAATCGTACCGGAATCGCTGGTGACCAGATCCTAACCTCTGTGTGTTTATCGCATGCATGGAGGGGTTTCACCTCCCCTGCCACTCGCCTCTCTTACATCACACAAGTGAATCAGATCCGCTGATCCACACAGAACCATGAAAAACCCGCCCTCACTTTAAAATTCAGATGGATATAGTTTCCATACACCCAGACTTCAGTATTGAAACCGCGCTGCCAAAAATTCAGCCGGATTACACACGCTTATGGACGAAGGTATGGATGTGGTTCTTGATCTTTTGACATGTTTAAGGGCCTGATATTTTAGGCTGAACCAGCTTACTGAACGACTCCCTCTTCCGCTAGAAACACCAGTCTCAGCAAGAGAGGTGTATGGCACTGATAAAGGGACCTTTCTGTGGTGGGATATCGTCCCATTCATTCGCCACCTCGTGCTGGGATAGATTATCGTCCCAGTGTATGGTCAGCTTAAGTCTGCCAAGTTGGGATGATTGTAATTAACTTAATTGAGCAAAACACATGCATATGATATAATGTGAATGCCAAATACTTTATCTACTGAATGTATAATGTACAAGAAAGAAAAAAAAAGACACGGAGTATAAAAAAAAAAAACGAATAAAAGTAAGCAATAAACATTTTATTTTTATACATGCCAACAAAAACATTGGGATTTGCATGCAAAGTTCAGATAACAAGGTTACAATAAGGTGCAACAGACAGCACAAAGCATTATGGGAATGCGGCCAGGCACAATGCATTCTATGACCGAATAATCATTGTTATTGCTTGGCTGTGTTGTTGTAGCCAAGATGTTACAGGTGGAATAAAATGCAAACAATAACACAACTGTTTCATGTACTGTTTTCTTTCTTTTAATTATTTCATCTAGGTCCATAAAGTACAAGGTTTTTATGCTTTTGATGTTCAGCCCAGCAAAATGCTTTCGCCTAATGTACAAACAGAATGTGGCAAACAGAATATAAAAGAAAATGGTGGGAGGCCAGGCCATTCCCCAGTGCAGGCCTGGAAGCCTCAGAAAAGCATGTAGTTATTAACACAGACGCCTATCAGTGTGAACCTAAAGAGGTGTGAGGTTACTGTAATTTAATTCTAGAATGATCAGTCCCTATAGGGTGCCGCAACATGTTGACTTGCTAATTGGAATCTGGCTGAGAAATATGGTAATACATAAAAACAAATCCTTGCTAATTCCTTTATTTTAATAAACAGTGTAAGCAATCAAAACATTCTGAGAGAGGGGACAGAGTGAAGGAGAGAGTGGGGACAGAGTGAAAGAGAGAGTGGGGACAGAGCAGAGGAGAGAGTGGGGACAGAGTGAAGGAGAGAGTGGGGACAGAGTGAAGGAGAGAGTGGGGACAGAGTGAAGGAGAGAGTGGGGACAGAGTGAAGGAGAGAGTGGGGACAGAGCAGAGTGAAGGATGGGGACAGAGTGAAGGAGAGAGTGGGGACAGAGTGAAGGAGAGAGTGGGGACAGAGCAGAGGGGAGAGTGGGGACAGAGCAGAGGAGAGAGTAGGGACAGAGCAGAGGAGAGAGTGGGAATAGAGGGCAGCAAGCAGGAACAGAAACGGGGACAATTTAAGGAATTGATTTTTTTTTTTTACAGTCCTTTTCTTTAAACAATTTCGCCAATGATACAACCTACATTGTGGTGTCTGCTGTATCACTGTAGAAGTTATTGTCGCTTTGTTGGAACAGAAAATAAGATTACAAAGGCTGTAATAAATCCTGTAGTAAATAGGATTTCTTTCACTTTTGACAGAAGTGAAATGCAGGCTGCTTGGAATGGGTCACTGCACATATACATTTACTAAACAAAACCCACAGCTGCTACTGAAAGTTAATGATAATTTATAAAGGCATCCCATGTGCAGGGGGTAGCTTTGTGTGCTTCGTTTCAAAGTACATGTAGGTGTTAAAAATAAAATTGGTCAGCACAGAAATGAGGAGATTTTCATTTTTGCAAATGAGAAAATGTTAAGAAACAGCAGTGAATTAACAGACTTTGGACCCCTGAATGTCTCTCCTATAAAGGTCATAGCAGGATGGGAATATAATATAATATATTCATATTTTACAATTTTATTTGCAACAAAATCCTGGTACCCAAAGACTACAGTAACCAGAACTATGGTCTTAAAGAGGAAAAAAAACATTCATTCTACTAGTAGATTACACAGATCTTGCTGAAATCTTTAGACAGAATTTTTGGTACCCTTATAATAAATATACAGTATTATTTTCTTTTACTGACAAAATGGAGCATTTCTAGTTAATACAAACATATAATACAATAATTTTCCTAAGATGTTCCTCCCACAAGCTGGTTGATTCTGCTGCAATAACACAACCATTAAACAAAGACCTAACAGGTCACTGTGACTCTGTAAAATGATGTTGGAAGTGCAGCAGCCTCACACAGACCTACATGTAGGCTGAACAGAGAATGCCAAGAAAATAATGGCCCAGTGATATGGCTAGGGGGGAGGGCATGTTACTAAGAATTGACATTTGGTTGCAGTGCAGCTTTAGGCTTCTCAGTGTACTATGATTGCAAATAGAGAGCTAAATAATGTTAAAAGCTTAACACTACAATATTGTAAGCCTTGAACTGAAATATGCTCTTCAGCAAAGGTGTCCAAAGGTAAATTGAATATCTGATAACAAAGGCATTAAAAAAGAAAACAAGAAAAAAATGTAACATAAAAAAAATGTGTATAAAGTATTAAACATACAGATGGAACAGCCATAAAACACAAAACATTAGGCATGAATGATAAATACTGCTCTCAGTAAGATGATTTCACCATTTCAAGGACACTGGCTGCCATGATGGATCCAACTGATATTCTGCATGCATGGAGAGCGCAGTCATTTAATACACTGTCACATTAAAGTACTCATGGCGAGGCTACAAAAGAAACGCAGGTTCAAATGCAACATAAACCAGCATATGATGCATACACAGAAAGGGCTGTGCAGGACGAGTATCACAGACACATAAATGACAGGAAGATGCCGCTGGGCAAGCCTACAGAAAGGGTTACATTCATTCTATTGATTGGTGGTTAAAGATTCTGTTACCGATGTTATCAGGATTTTAAGATCATGCTCACTTGCCCTAAGATGCTGTAACGGGTTCATTTCTTTTTTTAGAATTTATGTAAGACATTTTCAAACTTGCATCAATTATACAGAGAGGATCAAGGATTGAATAAGGGGCATGAATTTATACATGAAAGGCCTGAGGTTGAATATATAAATGTATCATAACACTATTCTTTTAAGTTTATATTCAGATAACATAGCAACACTTCCGTGATTCAATGGCTCATTCAATAAAGCAGAAAGGGTAAGCGTAACATAGCTCTACAAAGACTGGGAACAAACAATTCCTGAATGATGTTTATGGGGGATACAACAATGAAATAATACAGAGATTCAACAATGGGTGGGCAGTTGCCTCAGCAAAAGTATTTTCTAATCTTGAATGACTCTTATTGACTTGTACATTCTCTAATACAATGTTTAACTGAATGCATTTATTTTTCCTCTTCTGTGTCTTTCTATGTGTTTAGATCATCAGGAGGAATCCACGGCAGGACTGGATACAAAGGCACTCTGAATTCTCTGCTCTACAAAAGGGCAGCTATTGGAAACATTTGTGGTTTATGATGTTAGTACACATCAGATAATCAAAGGAGGAAGCCATACTTGTTTGTCGTTTGCTGGCTACAAGAGTTTTTGTATCTTGAGAGTCGCTCAGAATAAAATTATATTTTTTCATGGGAAGACTCAGCTATGTTTTAAAAAAACAAAAATAGGTATGCGCCAAAAATTTAAGAGGAGAAA
>WWET01000315.1:719645-742423 GCA_011038615.1 Limnodynastes dumerilii
GGCAAGAGAGACATGATGGGGAATACTGAGGCTAATTTTAAGTTGATAATTTTGTATGGCCTTCTAATGATTTTATAAATATCCAAATGTCCCTTGGCAGAAAAAAGGTTCCCCACCCCTGCTTTAAACACTAACAAAGCACAAAACTGTGGACAAAAAAAAAGGGACCAAACTTATTGCATGCAGGAAATCCTCAACAGGAATACTTAATGCTGTTCAGAATTACACAGGGAGAGAGTGATACTGAGATATTAAGAAGTCTCAAATTACACAAGCTGTAATACAAAGTTGCACATATAGCATGCTAAAAACATCTAAACCATTTCATTATAAAACACAATAAATAAATAAATAAATAAATATGTATTAACCATAACAGTAAGAATGGACCGGATTCAGAAAACGTCCATAATGTACAACTACCATTTCTATGCTCACCCAATATACGTATCTTGTATGAATGGTGGGCGGGCCTGCCCCACAGCAGGAGAATGGCTGCCGTACGGAACACAGAATTGTGCGGCTGCGTTTTAATGTTGAGCTTTTTGTACTGCACGTGCTCAGTATGACCTGACAGGCAACTTATAAATGCACAGCACCTAAGTCGCCTGTTATTATTAAGTCAGGATCCAGCCCAATAAAACTATTCACTGTGCTGTTACTGATTACTCCCTGCATTTCTACTGAGCACATAAGAACACTTTTACTGATTCATTACACCGGCACGTGTCACTGTAAGTACAAACTACAATTCTAGGGGGAAAAAGTCTGCAATCTCATGGGAAATGAACTGGTTTATTGGTTCCTGATATTTCTGTCCCGCTGAGTCCTCCCATCATCATAACTTGGTCTGATTGTTGGCTATCCAGACAGTTTCATAAAGACCATCAGCTACCTATATAAGCGGATGCCTCCATAAGTCACTACTTCATAAACCTCCTCTGAAGTGATAGACCAATGACCTACATTCATGAAGACATTTCTTTATTCTGTTCTACATGTAATTGCCAGCATCTGATACTAAACTGCCATTTCAGCTACAGTCGCATGGCCAGAAGCTCTGTTTTACCAGGCGGACGTGTTGCAGTACAACGGTAACTAAAAGGGGTCACTAGTTCATTCTTAAGATCTTCTGAAAACATAAAACACATTGTGAATATTGCTGCTGCACCGGCTATTTCTTCCCTGTGTTTTTAGGCTATAGTTGGTCATGTCCTTTATGACAACATAAAATCATAATAATTGGATACTTAAAAAAATATAAGATGAAAAGAAGAAATGAAAGCATCTAATACAAGAGCTCATTTCTAATGTTTGCTAGCTGTCCTAATATGAACTCGTGAAAACATAATTATAATATTTACTGGTTGAAGTGTCAGAGATATACGATAATATAATATTGCACATCAGGCAAAAGGGTGCATTAAATAATAGGATTGCTTAGCTGTTGGAAAATCCATTAACTTCTACAAATAAAAAAAGATAGGTTGCTTATATTCACTGCACTTATAATGGTTATATATTAAAATCACCTATTCCTACTTAAGCTAATATATAAAATATATAATAGTAATAGGATAAAAACAGTACAGACATTTGTGATGGACAAAATGGTTAGGCAAGGATTAACTAACAATTTTGTTATATTATTGCTTAGGTATGATTATATTTCACCTGTTATTAAGGGGCGCCAAGAAAAATATCTTTCTGGATGCTTTGATCTTAATTACACTTGGGAGTACTTGCACTTGTGTATATTGCTCATTAGTAGAAGGTGGAAGGGGGAGATACGAAGACAATATACAGGAAGAGGATATTTCCCCAAAATGTATTTGGTAATAACAGGTCACAACATACAGTGGACAAGTGTTCTTAACTATTTATTGTCTAAATTCTGGATTGTAGAAGGAGCTCATCATATTTACTGTATTAAAGCCATTGGAGCAGATCCAGAACAACGTTTCTGTGCGTCTCCTGGCAGAGACGTAAAAACGCGATTTGGTATGTACTGAGCATGCGCATGACAGATGATACGCTACGTAAATATAAAATGTAACTCTGAGCGTAAGTGCCTTTCACGTATCAGTCGCGTAAATACGTTTGAGGGGGCGTGCCAGCCTTACGACACCCAAAATTACGCTTCAAAGGCGGGTTTTGGCATTTAAATAGTACAGTATGGGCGTGCTTAGCGGCGTAACTATGGACAGCCTATACGTACGTGTGCGGACATGATCGGATACGCTGCCAAAAGTTAAGGTAGGGTTCAGAAAGCGTAAAGCGGCCAAAGTACGTACATGCAGGGGGAGTGCCTAGGGGAGTGTCTAGAAGGGACGCGCGCATAAATACGCTACGCTAGTAAACGGATTGCAAGCAGAGTTCTGGGTCTACCCCATTATATGTAATTATGTGTAAAAGAAGAAGACTGCACAGGATTTAGATAAAGGGAAAACAGAGCAACACACACAAATTGATCAATCTTATGGTCGTGCTGTGTTTCTCTGTGGAACGTGACAAGAAAGGACCAATATAGAGGAGACAGGGGATCTAATACAGGTGAAACACGAGAGACGCCCGTAATCCAGCAAAGACTAAAGGGGATAGTCACAAAATAGTTGCATTTGTTATTATTTCAGCTTGGCCTAAGTGAGCTAAATAAACTATCCTGTTACACTCCATGGGCCAGATCCAGAGCTACGTTGGGCCGCTGTCCATAAGCACGGCCAGCGTAGCTCTGGTGCACTCCCCCTGTGTGAGCTTAGTTACACTCAGTTACGCCGGCTAAAGGCTCCCCTAACTTCAGCTGGCGTAACCGAGTGTAGTTATGCTCAGACAGGAGTGTAATCAGTGAAACCCTGCCCTCCCCTGCCTACCTTCCATAACTACAATGTAGTTACGGCGCAGCATGCCCCTACAACGTAGTTACGGACGCTTAATTGAGGGAACCCTGAACGCATATGGCCGCCGTAACTACGGCGGTGGCCGTAGCTCTGGATCTGCCCCATGTATCAAAAGCTTTTATTCTCACTGTATACCAGAACATTAAGTTTGCAGAATAGTTCATGGATACCTCTGTATGCACACAGTAACAATAAATAAGACCCCAGAATTATTTCCAATAAGAAGTGCAATATTCATAAAGAACCATCTGTTGGTAAAAACACAACACAGCGTGACACTAACAGCTGTATCCTCCTCTACCACTTGTACAACAATAACAAACAGAGCCTGAACAACAATGTTTAATAAAGCAAAGACAACAATGCAAAGCCTTAATCTACACCTGTCATTCACATAGGGACCAGACTTTGATCTCTAGTGTCAATATAAGAAATTTCTGTCACAACCCATGTGAGATAGTTGTATTGACAATCCTATAGGCCACTTATATTAGTGTTGGTAGAGACACATAAGAAATAGGAGATGCTATAGGCCACTTATATTAGTGTTGGTAGAGACACATAAGAAATAGGAGATGCTATAGGCCACTTATATTAGTGTTGGTAGAGACACATAAGAAATAGGAGATGCTATAGGCCACTTATATTAGTGTTGGTAGAGACACATAAGAAATAGGAGATGCTATAGGCCACTTATATTAGTGTTGGTAGAGACACATAAGAAATAGGAGATGCTATAGGCCACTTATATTAGTGTTGGTAGAGACACATAAGAAATAGGAGATGCTATAGGCCACTTATATTAGTGTTGGTAGAGACACATAAGAAATAGGAGATGCTATAGGCCACTTATATTAGTGTTGGTAGAGACACATAAGAAATAGGAGATGCTATAGGCCACTTATATTAGTGTTGGTAGAGACACATAAGAAATAGGAGATGCTATAGGCCACTTATATTAGTGTTGGTAGAGACACATAAGAAATAGGAGATGCTATAGGCCACTTATATTAGTGTTGGTAGAGACACATAAGAAATAGGAGATGCTATAGGTCACTTATATCGGTGTTGGTACAGACACATAAGGAATAGGAGATGCTATAGGCCACATATATCGGTATTAATACAGACACATAAGCAATAGGAGATGCTATAGGCCACTTATATTGGTGTTAATACAGACACATAAGGAATAGGAGATGCTATAGGCCACATATATCGGTATTAATACAGACACATAAGCAATAGGAGATGCTATAGGCCACTTATATTGGTGTTAATACAGACACATAAGGAATAGGAGATGCTATAGGCCACATATATCGGTATTAATACAGACACATAAGCAATAGGAGATGCTATAGGCCACTTATATTGGTGTTAATACAGACACATAAGGAATAGGAGATGCTATAGGCCACATATATCGGTATTAATACAGACACATAAGCAATAGGAGATGCTATAGGCCACTTATATTGGTGTTAATACAGACACATAAGGAATAGGAGATGCTATAGGCCACATATATCGGTATTAATACAGACACATAAGCAATAGGAGATGCTATAGGCCACTTATATTGGTGTTAATACAGACACATAAGGAATAGGAGATGCTATAGGCCACATATATCGGTATTAATACAGACACATAAGCAATAGGAGATGCTATAGGCCACTTATATTGGTGTTAATACAGACACATAAGGAATAGGAGATGCTATAGGCCACATATATCGGTATTAATACAGACACATAAGCAATAGGAGATGCTATAGGCCACTTATATTGGTGTTAATACAGACACATAAGGAATAGGAGATGCTATAGGCCACATATATCGGTATTAATACAGACACATAAGCAATAGGAGATGCTATAGGCCACTTATATTGGTGTTAATACAGACACATAAGGAATAGGAGATGCTATAGGCCACATATATCGGTATTAATACAGACACATAAGCAATAGGAGATGCTATAGGCCACTTATATTGGTGTTAATACAGACACATAAGGAATAGGAGATGCTATAGGCCACATATATCGGTATTAATACAGACACATAAGCAATAGGAGATGCTATAGGCCACTTATATTGGTGTTAATACAGACACATAAGGAATAGGAGATGCTATAGGCCACATATATCGGTATTAATACAGACACATAAGCAATAGGAGATGCTATAGGCCACTTATATTGGTGTTAATACAGACACATAAGGAATAGGAGATGCTATAGGCCACATATATCGGTATTAATACAGACACATAAGCAATAGGAGATGCTATAGGCCACTTATATTGGTGTTAATACAGACACATAAGGAATAGGAGATGCTATAGGCCACTTATATCAGTGTTAGTACAGACACATAAGGAATAGGAGATGCTATAGGCCACATATATCAGTGTTAGTACAGACACATAAGGAATAGGAGATGCTATAGGCCACATATATCAGTGTTAGTACAGACACATAAGGAATAGGAGATGCTAGTTAAAGCTCTCACAAGCTCATTCACACTCTGGACATTTGTAGATTATTATAATACTATTATACTATCATTGTGAATTTGGCCTAATGAAGAAAGAAAAAAGCGCAGGTCTTCTTTAAAATGCTTTACTATATGTGGCCTGGATAGAAAACATTTTGTAAATGAGCAGTTTACATCAATATAGTACTTATATTTTTGTAAATGGATTATATGAAAAAGTCTTGATATTCTGATATTTTAGTAGATTAGCTGAGTGCGATTTTCTGATATCAATCTTTTATAAAAGAGGTTCTATCATGTCATTGATAAAGAAGGTTAGAAGGTTAGTGAATAAAGCTTGGATCCAGAACTCAGATTTTCCGCTAGTTTCTATGCGCTTCTGTCAGCAGTGTAGTGCAGTTTTCTCTTTGAGGATTGAACGACACCTTGGTCAGGACGGAACTCGCCAGGAACACTGGAGTAGAGTCTGATCTTCCTCTCTGGTCTGCTGTCTGTCATATAGAAGAACAGATGGGCTATACACCTGAGCCCAGCATCTCACATCTCTCCCACCTTGACAGGCAGCAGACTTGAGCATAAGATGATAAGATGGGCTATACACATGAGCCCAGTCATAGACACACCCAACTCCTTCGTTCTGCAACTGTGTACGCACCACATCCATATTTCACACTTTTGACACCTTTCCACTAAGGGGCGGGGATGAGTTTCTAAGTGGGTGTTTCCTCTTGGTCATAATACAGTACAGGTGTCACCTCTTGGTCATATTACAGTACAGGTGTTCCCTCTTAGTCACATTACAGTACAGGTGTCACCTCTTGGTCATATTACAGTACAAGTGTTCCCTCTTAGTCATATTACAGTACAGGTTTTCCCTCTTGGTCATATTACAGTACAAGTGTTCCCTCTTAGTCATATTACAGTACAGGTGTTCCCTCTTAGTCATATTACAGTACAGGTGTTCCCTCTTAATCACATTACAGTACAGGTGTTCCCTCTTGGTCATATTACAGTACAGGTGTTCCCTCTTAGTCACATTACAGTACAGGTGTTCCCTGTTAGTCATATTACAGTACAGGTGTTCCCTCTTGGTCATATTACAGTACAAGTGTTCCCTCTTAGTCATATTACAGTACAGGTGTTCCCTCTTAGTCACATTATAGTACAGGTGTTCCCTCTTAGTCACATTACAGTACAGGTGTTCCCTCTTGGTCATATTACAGTACAAGTGTTCCCTCTTGGTCATATTACAGTACAGGTGTTCCCTCTTAGTGCATATTAATCCAGACATCCTTTATAGTGAGCATGAATCAGAATAATAAAGGTGAACTCTGCTCGTCAGAAGTCAGCCTGTGCCAGTGGGAGAGGTAAAATTGCCACTACTCAGGTGCCCAGCGATCGCAGGAAAATCAGAGTTCTGGATTTGAGCCATGGAGCTTAGGAGAGTTAGTGTTGATTGACTATACCTGAACAAGTCTCAAAGAAGAGAGTCTAGCTTCTAGAATTCAGCATTGAAACAGTAGAGAAGCACAATAAGTTAATTTTAACAAAATATAAGACATAAGAAAGATCAAAATGAGCAACATAGAAAATTTCCCAAAGCAATCATTTGAATTTCACAAGGACATTACATAAAGACCATATTATGTGAATATATCAAAAGGAAATTAAGGGAAAAAGAACAGTATAATACAACAATGGACAAGAAGATGGAGTAACATGCAATACGTGCTTAGTACTAATGAAGAGGTGTCAAAACAAGGTAAACTATCTTTAGACTCGTGAATTCTAGCAGGCTTCCACAAGTCTAATGGCTCACAGACACTGCATTAAAGCCTAGCAGTTTAAAGATGTCTGTGGAAATTACGGCCATTTGCAGGCCGCTACACAAACAGAACACCACCTGTAGGCACATAAAAGACAAGTTCACCATAGAGAGACTGGTCTCTTGCCAGCCCTGAAGATTATGGCACTTTTAAAGCAGACAGGGGACATTGGACACCCCTTCATCAGTGGTTAGTAGTGACACACAGACAAATGGTGAAGGGATTTGCATGCAGAAGACAAGATTTTCCGTACCTCCTGCAGCAGGTCAGCCTGCTCTATGGCTTTAAGGACATTCTTCTTTGAAGTCTCCTGGACTTCTCCCCCCAACAGGAACTCGTCCAGAATAAAATATGCTTTCTCAAAATTAAAAATGATGTCGAGTTCACACACCTGTAAATCAAAAGTCAATGTGAATAGCTAATAAAGTTTTGGCAGACAAACAATTATTCTCAAATACACCAACTAGACTGTGTGTCATATCAGAGCACACTGCATGTAACTTATAATCAAAACTATTGAGCGATTTACTTACAGAAATAAAGAAGCATAAAAGCGCCTGATCCAGACCTACGCATGAAGCGCCCTTGTGCATAGAGTATTTACGCCACCGTAACTAAGAAGCACTCCCCTCGGTCGTCCGTATTTCCGCCGTCTTACACCGACCAAACCCTACCCTAACTTCTTTGAGCGAAAGCACGAGCGTCCGTAAGCTCCTTGCGTAGTTACGACGCTTAGCACGCCCATACTGTACCATTTAAATGCCTCACCCCACTCTCGTAGCGTGGCACGCATGGCTGGCACGCCCCTCGGAGCGTTGTTACGAGTTTTGTTGTGTAACATCGGCCCCGCACATGCGCAGTAAGTACAAATGACCGTTAAAAACGCTCCCGGGTGTAGGTCTGGATCAGGCCCAAAGACACTAATGCACATTCATTTCTCCTCCACAAGTACCTCTGCAAACAGCTGAAGGCAAATAGCACTGTAATTTATGGGGCAGATGCCATGTGTTCCTGTGTACACTTCCGGGTGTTATGGTATCAGCATATACAAATATTTTATATTGTAATTCTATGAGGTGGGATGAAACTTAAGTGGAGATTGCAGTCTTGTAATTGATACACAGCCTTAACAGGGACTGTTTTCCTAATTATATTGTACTTTCACAATCTGAATTTGTTCTGTCACCGTTATGCTTTATCTACTGTACAATGAAGAAGATGCTACACTTAAAACGAGTATATTTAAGGCAATATGAGGATATTGTGCTGGGGCCACTAGCAATCAGAGAAATAGAATGTCCGCACAGCTAAGCTGCCATCACATATATCCTATGACATCCTTCTTCAGAGACAGCACTGAGACTACAGAAAGGTAAAACACGGTGCACAGGAGGATGAAGCCTTTTTAAAGATCACACCTAGAATAAAATGTCTTCAAATATAAATAACACAGATATGTGATAACTTGAGTTAAGTAACCTCAAAGTGACAGATTTAAGTCAGAAATCCGGTGCGAGTAATGAATTAAAAACTACCAAACCCTTATTTTGTTCCTATCTCAAATGCCAGGTTAAGGATTGCTAGGAAGGACGCCTGGCTGGTAATGTCGTACCATGCAGTATAGTTGTCACATGTCTACAACATAGGTGTACAGCAGTCAGCATGACTAATCCACCAGCGCTTTCTGTAGACAGTTAGATAGCATTTATTTAGACTCTAAATAGGCTGATATTAACAAAATATAGCATACAACAGAAATCGCAGCTTCTCATAAGGCTTCATAGCCACTAGTGTCAATCAGTTTTTATTGCTCTATGCCTGCTGAAGTGAGAAAAAACGATATTCCACAAAGGTGAGGAGTGAAAGACATTCAGCTAATACACCAGCTCTCTAGCAGGAAGCAATAACCTCTGATTAACATGAAACAGGAAGGAACCAGCCTTAACGGATATTGTTTATTTTCCCTTGAAGTTTTAATGAAAAAGTTATATGGCATTTAAAAGACCATGATTAGACTCACACTGCCAAAATACTTGTCCAAGAGCTCCACATAACGGTGAATTATTTCCAGCGTGATCAGTTCGTTGTCCTGGTCCTCAATGGCGCAGCAGAAGTATAGGCTGGCATACCTGAATAAAAAACACACCTTTAGTGGGATGGAACTTCAAATGGACCACTCGGGAGTACCAGTTTATAAAAATGGCCACAATATTAGTTATGTGTAATATTAACTATAAGAAATTTGCAGCTGATCTTAAAAATAAACATTCTTTATAAACTAGGTCATAAAATACCAATTATCATTACTCGTAGAGATCAGAATCCAAAAATAAGGGCTCTTGAGACTTGATAGGTCATCTATTCTCATTGGAGGCTGCTATTTTGTGTGCGAACCAAAATTTGTGAAAGTCGACCTTTGGCCTCCCAGGTGAAACGACACCTCCCCGCATTCTCTAACAGTATAGCTATACCCGATGCCTGCAAACAATGATGGGACATGTCGTTTTCCAACACCACGAGTGCCACAGGATGTCTAAGTCCACTTCCAGACTCATGACATTGATAAGGTATAACACACTATGTGCCTCAAACCTCGTTTTCTGTCAACGTTCCTTCCTAATAAATTCATAGACGTGGATCTTAATGTAGCCCATCAAACCGCTGCCTCGTGTAGACAACAAGTACACTTTAAGATGAAGTTACAGCAGAAAAAAAGGCTAAAAAACTTGTCACACCACATACAGTGCTGTAACCTTTCCAAGACTGTCAGCCTCAGCTTTGCTATATAATTACTGACACTTAAAAAGAAAAATCTGCTAAAAGCTTGCATCTGATTGAATACGCTTGGACCTGATCCATGCAAGCATCCTAGCAGCTGCTCCTCCCTTGCAAGCACTGTACTGTTAGACTGAAACGGCAAGTACATTAATTTCTGACTTGCTGTCACAGAGCAGTCAGACACAGCAGCAGCGAGGCCCGTAGGGAAACATTTCAGGTTTCAGGAGATGATAATTAGGAGCATTTGCTGAGTGCTCCTACATACATCCAAAAAGTCATCTAGCTGCTCCTTTACAAAGCAGAGAAGTGGTTCTGATTTAGTGTGAGTGCTATTATGGCACATTACTGCAATTAGGACTCCTTTGGAATATGGTAACTAGAGCACATATCTAACTTCTCCTTGGGAAGATACACAGATAAACACAAAGAAAACTAAATCTTGGCTTGATGCATCCATGTAGCCTGCCATATTCCAGCACACTTTCCACAGTCTAGACATCTCATGACAGCACAACGGTAACAAATGAAGACGGGAGGGGAGATCTGTGTCAATTTCTGCCATCTGAATATTATCATAACTTATTTATAGAGTATAGTGGTATCAGTCATTTTCCAGTAGAGCTGAAAAAACTCATTTCAATATCACAGAAACACAAGGCCCAATTTATTCAGAAGCTAACGAACAAAGTAATATGTCTTCAGGCTGTGACGAGGGAACAGAGGATGTGGTAGAACCTCATGCAATCACAAGGAGAGCATAGGACTGGATACACCCCTCACTCATACGGACATGGTAGCTTTGGACCCTACCTTAAAACCTACACACTGTCCTCACGTAAAATGGGGGCATGAAAAGCCTGGATAGTACGTAGGGCGCTTTGCTCTACATCCCATGTGGCTTAATTGCTTTCTGCCCACTTCTGTCATCATGAATAATCCCAGGAGGGAAGTTGGTGTCGAGAGGATCTATGTCCTGGTAATGTGGCGCAAATCCTAGCATTTAGAAAATAAGTCAGGATCCGCTGCATATACCTTATTGTGGCTAATAAATGAGCAAATCCTACAGATGAGCACTACTTTGGTGACGGTGTTCCACACCAGCAACGTGCAAAGAATATTACCTCCCAAATATTGGGGAAAAGGGGAGAGGTTAAGAAAAAAAAAAAACCAAAAGGCTGGCTTACGTGACACAATGGAAAGGGCAACATTGAGAGAACCTGAGACAAAAAGAGGAGGGCTAATGAGGAAATCACGGGACACTGGACTGCATTCACAGATGCGTGTGTACTAAGTGCGCGTTTATATGCACGCATGTAGCAAGGCAACGCCCCTGACACTCCACTCGCACGGAGGGGTTTTGGTGACTTACACCTCCATAGAGCACCCTTATCTCTACGTGTGTACTTACGTACTTTACTAACCGTGCCCTCAAAAGCCAATTTAAATGCCCCTCCCCCGCCCACTCTCACGCAACTTCGAACGTACGGAAGACACCCACGCCCCTCCGTACGCATGTACCTAAGTGCGATTCACAAGTCCGTGCCTAAAGGACTAACGCGCGTAAATACTACGTAAATTGCGTGGAAAAGGTAACTACGCATGCGCAGTTAATCCGCTCCTAAAAAATATGCACGCAACCTCATGCAAAAACGTGAATCCGGACCACTACCACTGAGTACTAGTCACATGAATGAAGAGAGGGAGGCTATGCCCTGCTGCATGCACACTATGCCACGTGTTATGGGGGAAGAGGGGGATGTCACATAGTGGACACACTGCCCAATAACAGGGGCCAGCTCTCCACTACACTGCTCCAATCACAATAGCATAAGCTCTCTGGCAGACTGGTGGTTCAGAAAAACTGAATGACAATATTATTGGGCCGGTGCTTTTTTGAACCCCTTTGATGGCAACTAAAAATAAGTCCTTGCTATGCACTGACGCTTACCTAACAACTGCAAGAACAGACAAAATAAGAATAAAAAAGTGACATGTATTTACACACTAAGAACTGTTTAAGGGAAAGTGGGAAAGTTGTTACTTCAATGACATTTTGACAAAAAGCAATATCTGTTTATACAACACCCTTGCTTTGTTTCCTTTTTAGAGGGGATACAAGTGAGGTTTCTGCTTTTATCACTCAATATATTAGCTAAGAATACTCCTAATCATCAGGTTCCGTATCAAAGTATCGGGGTCTCACCCTGCACCCCCCCCCTTCCCCCACTAATGTCAATAAACAGTCAGACAATCATTTGTAGTTCCGCTACTGATGGTCCTTAGCCTTCGAAGATATTTCTTTCATGATCTAACCTGTACAAGTGGCAGAATCTATCTGGTAAGCCATACTGCACAACTACCTGGGGAAAAGGTCTTATATTAAAGTATCTCTTTCTTTCACTCCTCTATTAGTGCTGAGAATGCAGAGAGCTCTTCTAAACGATCCCACTCATGTTATTGGGAACACAGGAATGACAGATGGTTACATTTTTACTGGACAACTGAAAAACAACAACACTGTACACTAACTGAACGGCATCCGGGAAACCGTGTGACAAGAGGAACACACCAAGTAGCTGTAAAGCATCTGCTTACTTCAAAAAATACACCTTCCATAATGTGACCTCTACACACTGAAAAAAGAGCCGGGCTGTCACAGTCTATCTACGTATCTCAGAAACACACGTACATTTTGCATTCAATGGTTTTGACAGCATGTGAAACGGGTATGTCAGAGCCCATCTGTGCAAAGACTGAGAAACAGATAATGATCAAATCAGAATACAACACTCATAATAATAAGACAACAAGACAGAAATCAACAGGGACCTTAATACAATGCTTGCCAGAATGCACAGCATCAGAAAGAAAAAGGCACAAACTTATACAACCTGTGAAACTACTACAAGTTACGCTAGAGACACACCTATGCAATTATCAGGCCGATCACGATTCCAGACCATTTCTAATGATACTGAAAGTGTGTACACTGCCACAATATATATTTTGATCACAAAGTCAGACAACTGTGGGTAGTGTGTACAAACATCCAACTGTGTGTCCAACTTTTTGCAGTGTCCCTTGCTACAGAGGCAGATCTGTACAGTGTGAATGGAGTCATGATTGTCTCAGCAGATGGATAGGAGAGGTGATGGCCTCAGACCTGCTGGTAAATTGGTATAGAGTGTACACATTAACATGCTCATAGGCAATCATTAGTGAAATCGTTTGAGTCATCCAATCTTATGATGTGTGATTGCATAGGTGTGTACGCAGCTATATACTCACTCAATAGCTTGTGGTTCAATTTAAGGCTACATTATGGTATCCAATAAAAATTGGTCATGGAGAATATGTAAAAGCTTAGCATCTCTCGTTTTATCATATAGTAAAGCATGGGCCGGATTTACTAAGCTGCGGATTTGGAAAAGAGGAGATGTTGCCCATAGCAACCAATTAGATTTTAACTGACATTTTCTAGTATGTAGAAGGAAAGTGAGAGTTAGAATCTGATTGGTTGCTATAGGCAACATCTCCACTTTTCCAAACCCACAGCTTAGTAAATCTGGCCCCATGACGGTAACCTAGACACTATGGGGTAGATCCAGAACAAGTTACACTAGAGTATTTACGCTAGCGGGTGATGTCAAATTGTCATTTTGTATGTACTGCGCACGTGCGCGGCGGATGTTATGCCGTGTAACTCTGAACGTACGTAGCATCAGCTTACTATCAGCGTAAATACGTACGAAGGGCCGGGTCAATCTTACGGCACCAGGAATTACGCTTTGGAGGCGGAGGGAGGCATTTAAATCGTACAGTGTGGGCGTCCTTGGGCACACACGACGTGAACCCTTACGTATGTCAGTACTTACGCTTTCAAAAGTTAAGGTAGGGTTTGGCAAGCGTAAAACAACCAAAGTACGTACAGCCGGGGGGAGTGCCTAGTAAATACGCCATCGTAAATACGTTACGCGTTGAAACGTAATGGAAACGTAGGTCGGGATCTGGGCCTGTGCCCTTACATATCTCACCAACTGCTACCATCCCAACTTTGCTTTTCTTTTTTTAGATTAGTATCATTTATGCATTTTTATGCTCATTAAGAGATTGTATTTAATCTTAGGTTCAGATCTGTTATAATCATAATTACACATTCTAACGACCCCACAAATTACAATCTGATTGTACAATGAAATCAATTATTTACTGTAAGGAAAAAATTGTCTGTAGAGAATGATTGGGCCTCTTATGTTATGTAGTTCAGGGAGCCTCTGGCCAAAAAATTTATTATTGGACTGCTAGGTTGTTTCTTGTGACAGTGTGAAAAATCATACAAAGTGTGAAGAGGATGCAAAGAGCTAACCCGATTCCTCCCCTTCCTGCATGAATTTACTCATCAGAAACCTCATCATGCTTTTAGTCACACACATGGATTCTCAATAAATCTCAATATCCCTAATTAATCTTATCTACAATGGAAAGCCTTTGGGGGGTTTCAGCTGCTTATGAACACATGGAAGATGAAGTTTAGTTACCGCTATAAAGGGTTCCTGACCCTGCCACGGAATGGTTTCATTACAAATAAACACATGGATCGCTAAACATGTTCAAGGCATTTGCATGAAGCTTCTACAGAGCGCAGGCTATTATGAAGCATGAGAGGTACACTGGCTATTACACGAAAGTCTGATAATTAATTATCATGCCCTACAGGCCTAGACACATGAGTGAACAGCAGCGCTGGAACTGTGGGGTTAATAACAGGGGAAGGACGGGAGGAGATTGAAGAAGGAACCACCTTTTGTAGACAATCTTCAGGTCTCTCCATTCCAAGAAGCTGCACATTTTCGGTTTACGAGCTAACACAGTCTGAACCAACTCCCTGGTAATCTTCTTCTTCTCCTTGTCAGACAGCGGAACATACCACTTCTGGAGCCGCAGCTTCCCCTGACGGCTGAAGAGTAACATAAACTGCATCTGTGGAGGCCAAATAACACATCAAAACACTGCAAGAGGGGGGTGATTAAAACAGGATAACACACAGAAGGCTCACAACTAGGTACAGTGTAAAACAAAATCAATAGAATCAATAAAATATTCATGACTTGTCTTCCGAGAGGCATCGCTGCTCCAGTATCAGGACCCTTCTGGAGGACTGTGTTTGAATGAAATCTTGGACGTGCAGAGCTTTTATTTCCACATCACAATAGAGAGGTTGTTCTGTAGCAGACGCTTATCTGCATGCATAGCTTTGGCAAGATCCCAGTTACAGCCCTGTGACACACGTGAGGAGGAGAATGATGGTGGGAGTTACTATGCAGAAAGAGAGAGCGAGGGAGACAGAGAGAGAGGGAGAGAGAGAGGTGGTACCAATACAGAGGGGGTCACCAGACAGCAAAACTTAACCAGCAAGCTACTGAGGAGACAGCAGTCTCTGGCAGAACATGGATGTGATGTGCGACTTGAAAGCTCCCTCTCATCTCTCAGGATTTCCTACTGGGTGTTTCCTTTTCTCTCTGCATAGTAAGTAAAGCTGTGTCCAAACAGAGAGCAGCATAGAGGGAAGAAAATCACCAAAATACAGACACTGCAGGGGGATGTCAACTCACACAACAGGCTAGAAAAATATAAAGTAAAAAGAGGATTAGGATTGCAGATATTAAAAGGGGAAGAGATGGTCACAGGCTGCATTGCAGACAAAACTGGATGGATATGGAGCAAGCAGCACCTAGTTGTGTAGCCTGGGGTTTTAGGGCTTGAGCATATACAACACATACACATGCGTAATACAAGGACATTTTTATTTCATTTTGCACATTTTTTTTTTGTATTTAGGAAAATTAGGGCCAGATTTACTAAACTGCGGGAAAGGAAAAGTGGAGATGTTGCCCATAGCAACCAATCAGATTCTAGCTAACATTTTCTAGTATGTCATAGGAAAGTGAGAGCTAGACTTTTATTGGTTGCTATGGGCAACATCTCCACATTTCCTTTCCTGCAGCTTAGTAAATCCTAATGTTTTCTGTTTTGCCAGAGGTGGGTGCACCCTATAGGCTACTTAGTTGTTTATGTGGGGGGAGAGCTGTGTGCTTTACCTAATGAAGATATATGCTGATGGTCATTATCCTCACCCTTATACTACACATCTTAGGCGTATGCTGATTTTAAAATAGAATTTTGGTTATCCATTAATTGATGTTGAAGATGATGGACAGTGAGCTATATTGTGCGCCATACAAGCATTAAGGCCCGTATTCAGAGTACCGGGCATATAACATGTACGTCCGGTGTTTAGCGATTTTTACTTCTGCGCATGCGTAGTCATTTTTAAACGTAATCTATGTATATTTTTCTTACGTAGATTGCGTAAATGCAGGCTGAAAGACCACATTTACGCAATCTACGTAAGAAAAAGATACGTAGATTACAATGTCTGCTTTTAAACAAAAAATCCCAGTGTGTGCCCAGCTTAAACTCACAGGTTCTGTGCAAATGAATTGTAATGTAAGCTTTGTACACATCTATCATAGTAACAACCATGTCAGAAGCCAGTTTTGGGCTGAACCTATACTTACAAGGTTGCATCTTTAAGCATAAAGGGCAATTCTTGATATGGACAGAATGTAAGGATCAGTGGGTAATTCTTAGAATGTGACCACTCCCCCATTGTATCAAGACCACGTCTCCTCCAATGTCTGTGCCGATTATGGGCTCTATTTACTTACCCATATAAACGCAGCTCATCCAGGTCCGAATCAGCTAGCTGAGAGCTACGTTCATATTATTTACTAAAACTTACCCTCCGCTGGCTGTCCCACGATGACATACAAACTTTTTCCAGTCATCGCAGGATGCCTTCGTCTGATTGAAGTCCCGCCATGCGCAGTGGCTCTCTTGGGACTTAGTAAAAATGAAGCCCCGGCATGAGAAACACTGCGCAAGAGCAGGCTCTTCATGTCGGGACCGGCACCTGCGGGCAGATGCGTCTCCCGGGGAGGTAAGTCTTTAATCCTATTCTATTGTTTCTTTTTAATTTGTTTTTTTTTTTCATTACTTATTAATTAAAAAAAAATTTTTCTTTTTCTAACAAATCTACTATTTGCATATATTCCAGTGGTCTCCCCATTTATATCCCCCTTTCCTCCCCCTAATAACAGCTATCAGGGGGAGAAAAAGGGGGTTATATGGGGAGATAGCCATAGAAACCTTATTGCCAGTCTGAGCTGGCGTTATTCTTATTCCCAGGGCAGAGTGTAAAACTCCACTCTGAGGCTTAAGCGCTGGCCCACACTGAAAAGAACGGGCCGGCGAGGTCATATGGTATTTAAATGGATCGCCATGGAAACTGCAGTTTTCCATGGAAATCCATGCTTTGTAAATAACATTAACACCCATTTTCACATGTAAAAGGGCATTAACATATGAAAACGGATTAAAACGGAGTAAATAGAGCCCTTTGTTCCTTTCTACAAAGTTTGGGAGTTATGACTGTAGCCTCCATCTCTGCTCATTCTGCTCATCACAATATCTAGAAATAAGTGCATAACTTTCAAATTAGAGGATGATCCATATATTTATTTCATTATTAAAGAGGGCCTTCATAATTGTAACGTGCCATTAAGGTCTCTGATGAACACAGCACAATTTGTAAATGGTCTCATATTATGTCAGTATATACTTTAAAAAAAAAAAATGACCCACACATAAGAATGCCCCCTTGTGCCTAACAAGGACACACTCATACATATACTTGCATTTCTGGGATATTAAATCTATAATGTTTATACATGAAGCATTCAGGAGCCTATAGTTATCCTGAAAAGCATTCCTTTCATCCAATGCACTACCAAAATACTAAAATACGCAGATGAGCAGGCAGATTACAAGCACAGTTTGTAGATCTGAAATATCTAAAATATGTTTCTGTAAAAATGTTTCTTAAGTTGCTTTTGATGCAAGATAAGAACAATATGACCCTATAGTCAATCCAGTTGTTTTTGTTTACACACAGGATGACCTCAGACACTATTTGATACTTAGTTTCTTCTTAATTGTTCCTATTATTTTTTTCTCAAGCTGGCCATAGACTAGAGCAATTATCCTCCAATTATTGGGAGATCAGAGCTATGATTTCTGTAGTGTGTAGGCAAGATTATTTTTGCAAATGCCGGAAAAAGTCCTAATATGCATAGGCTGGATCATTTTATTTTATGGCATTCTCAAATCATATTGGTCACTATCAGTTATTGGCTTGGCTCTCTATAGCAGGACAACCTCAATGTCTTAAACTGGCCACACACTGGGAAGATTATCAGGGGGTGGCCCGATAAACACGACGATTTCCCACAGGTAAAGGTCCCATTATCGGCACCATACACCTCTCCTGCTGGGACCAATAATCCTAGTAGAAGAGTGGGGGCCAGGGTAGGTGACAGACACACCACTCCTATGCACAGAGGATTAATACACAAACACCAGGTGCTCCAGCAGCAGCAGCTCAGCCTTCACTGCTCCCTGTCCTGGTCCAGCCTCCCGTAATCCCCATAAATACCTGGGACCAGATTTACTAAGCTGCGGGTTTGGACTAGTGGAGATGTTGCCTATAGTAACCAATCAGACTCTAGCTCTCACTTTCCTATTACATACTAGAGAATGGCAGCTAGAATCTTATTGGTTGCTATGGGCAACATCTCCACTTTTCCAAACCCGTAGCTTAGTAAATCTGGTCCCTGGTCTTTGAGGTGGGAGCACCCTGTTGGATGTAGGGGTGATAGACAGGAAGCCGATGAGCAGCGCTGTGAGGGTCCATCGGTGTCCAGGACGCACTGAACACAGGAGCTTTTTGGGCTGGAAGCTTCACGAGGGGAAGTCCAGGGTTTCTGGGTGGGCTGTCGGGAACTGTGACTGGAAGAGTCAACAGCGGGACACCTTCCGGGAGAAGTTTGAGTGGGAGGTTGGACTCCTCTTCTGGACCCTCAGGTAAAACTCCAGTCTTCAAGGTTTCAGTGCAGTTTACATAGATCTGCAGCAGCGGCCATTGCAGGGAGTAGTAGAGACAAGGATCAGCCCTAGCCATGCTGTGTGGAGCGCGGCTTCAGCTGATCCCTATCTCTACTTCTTCCTGCACTGGCCGCTGCTGCAGATCTATATATTATGAAGGATACTCACCGGATTGGCTCCCTTAAAATATCAGGTACTAGCACCCGATATAAATTGAACATGTTTAAAAACCAGTGATTATATACCTGATAATTGGATGATCGGGCCAATAATCGCTCTAGTGTATGACCAGCTTTAGTCAGACAGCAGAATGCTGAGTATAATTCCTGATGCGGTATGATAGAAAGCGTCTCAATATTTACTTTATTACACAAGTCTGAGCAGAGGCTCCAGAAATATCCTCCAATCATGACAAACTAGCAAGGTGTTTATTTAAGCCAGTGTAAACATAATAATTTAATTCACAGCACACACATGCTGCATTCTTCTAATTAGTTTATCTACAGATATAGACTAATCTGCCAGTGTTCCATCTGGTGGCTGAAAAATATACTGCATGCAAGGAAAATGCTCTTACACAGAGCTCACTTACTGCAAAGCTTTATTCTGTAAATAAGATTTGAGTTTGGAAACGTAACCTTTAAACTCTAATACTGTTTTCACAGTTTAAATGTGCCTTCCCTTGCAGACTAACATGGATTTGGCCAGGTCTACACTTTCACCTGTTTTGCCTGTACTCAAACTCTGGATCAGTCCCAATATAGATTTACTAAATCTATCACTGTGATTCTAGTGCCTGTGTCATGCAAGCCTATAATAAATATTTCTGTTTTACCATTGTGGATTGCTATGGTAATCCAGATATATTTTCTTATGTACTTCATGCTCTTGTATCAATGTAGTTTATGTTCTATACATTTCTTGTTATTCCTATTAAATTGCCTCTTTAACACATAGGCTCAACATATAATTTATCATCTAGGAGCCAACATAAGAATATTGTATATTAGGGCTCAACAAAATTTGTGTAATGCAGAAGCCAAACTAAAAATTTGTGAGCCAGAGTGGTCAGTAATTTTATATGGGCAATTGGGTGTGTATTTATGTGATTATGTGTGTGTATATATGAATGTGTATTCGAATGTTATTAATAATCATAATAAAATATTCACAATAGGTTTTATTATTGTCTGTTATGACATAATTTTTTAATCCCACAATTTTGTATTTTTTTTTCATTAGAACATCTATCATTAAATCTTCCTCCATGCTAGCCATACTGCTCTAGATTTAAACTAATACACCTTTCACATTACCACCGCAAAACCCAGGTCATTGCCAGGGCAAGGTCCAACAACCCGGGCTGAGGCGTGGTGTGAAAGGTTCCGGGGTCTTGACCTGGGTTTTTAAATGCGGGTCTCACACAAAAAAAAACCTGCACCGCCCATCACACTGTTAGGGCAGATCCGGGTCCGGAGCGACCCTGCAGTGTGAAAGAGATCATTCCAGGGTCTGTGACCCTGGGATGATCTGTTTGACACGGCAATATCCCAGGTTGTAAGACCCAGGATATTGCCACAGCGGAGACATGTAAGTGGTATAATTATACATCTATCTGTTCCCCTAAAACACCTCCATGGCTGCTGAGCCCACTTGGCTAGGATCCCCCTGATACCATGTTTCAGTTGGAGTCTAAAGAATGTAATTAATGTGTATTAATTGTAAGGACAATGGACAGAGAGCACTGCATGACACAGAAGCACTAGGAGGAGTAAATACCCTGATTCATGCAGGATATCAGTCTCACCATGGTGATATGGGGCTGTTGGTTTCTAACAGTAGTAACAGTCACCTTGAAGGACGTAACCATTTTTTACAGAAGTGCACTGGGAAATAACCTTAGAAAATAATACAATCTATAGACTGCATTCGCAGATCAGAATGAGTTAGGTGCGGCCGCATCCGTATCTAACTCATCCGTCCTGCCCCTCAACCCACTTGTTTTTAAGATCATTACGGCACTTAGGATTTATCTTCCCCACACCCTCTCCGGCTAATTTAAATCCCCCCCCCATCCTTTCTTAAAAAGGGCAGAGGCACGCCTCTTCCTTCTTAAATAACTACGCGTGGTCTTTAAAGACCGCTCGTAGTCAATCTATGTACCTAAATGATACATAGATTGCGTAATTGACATACTATGCGTGCGTAGCAGGTCATTTCTTAAAAAACTGTCCTTAAGAAACCGGAGCTTCTTAAGTGTGTATCTGGTCTTATTAAATTGCAGGAACTGTGGACATTGCACCGGAGTTTGAAAATAAGAAGAAAACAGGAGAAAATGACACCTGGGCTAAACCATGTTGAACTTTAAAAGAATCAAATTAATTTCATTCTTTGCATGCAGGAAGAATATTTTGCCTATTGCACACAGATGCTGACCAACGGAAGCTAACAGATACGTAATTTGGTATCCTAAGTAACGCACATAGGCGAGGCATGGCACTACCTCTGCTCTCTTACATGCAGAGAAGGCACCCTTAAGTATTTCATTTGCAGAATACTGGACTGTCTTTAAGGGCTTATCCAAGCCCTTACCATGCAAATTAACTATTCAAGCCCACACACCATGTATATTTGATACACATGGTGCATGGCCAGCCCTGTGTGCAACGATCTGAACTCTGGTTGGAAAACAACCACAAAATTCTGCATTCCGTGCCGAAGGCGCAATACAAGTAGAATAGAGGACTTATGTTCGCAAGTTCCTATTGAGCCAAAATCTGGGTCCGGTCCTTACGTTTATTTGCATTTGCTTTGGTTGCAAAACGTTCATTTTCACCTGGTTGTTAGTGTATTGGTGGTTATTTTTATCATAAGAATTGCATATCAGTTATTATCAACGATGTTATTTTCATAGCTCACAGCTACCTCTAATGTTTAACATTTGCATGTATCTATAGGATAAAACATGATGTCAAGATTACATTGTTATACACAGAAAAATCCTACTCCTACATAAAAACTGGAAGTAATAATGACTCCTGAATACTTTAGCAAAACGAATAACAGGATATTTCTCAAGATTTGGACAGCGATACTATTAATAATGCAAAACCGTCTCATCATAGCAGTTCAGGTTGTAACTGCCTAATATATTAGCTAGACTTGCCCTAAATGCGTACTGTAACACAACATACAAAACAGTTAGAGAATATTTAAGATGAGAACGAAAAGCTTATTTGTTTTTGTTTTTTCATATTATCAACAAACTGCATTTCAAATAAAACATTAACATTTCAACACATGGAAGTTATTGCTCTATATTTTCATTGAGAGGATTATAATACCAACAGGATCTGTGCTGTCACAAGGAAAGGTGAGGAAGCCAGAAGGCGGAAAGTAATACTATACTGGCAGAAGGTGCTCATAAATGTTAAAAGAAAAAAAATGTCAGCGAGAGAGAAACCTAGCAAGAGAGTCTAACAATGCATTGTCAAAGCCACATACAATAAACAAAAAATTGGAAAGTAACATCTTTGAATGCAACGCATTAGAGAGATAACATTTTGCAACAGAGAAGGCAATTATGCCAATTTAGGTGGATAATTGTTGAGAGGGAGCTAGAAAGCAAGTGCTTCTAAAAGAGGGTGATGGAAAGGGGGTGCTCCAGTGGGGAGGGAGCTGGAAATGGGGTGCTCCGGTGAAGAGGGAGCTAAAAGGGGGTGCTCCAGCGGAGGGAGCTAAGAGGGGGTGCTCCAGTAGGGAGGAAGCAA
>WWET01000315.1:753078-767091 GCA_011038615.1 Limnodynastes dumerilii
TAGATAGATAGATAGATAGATAGATAGATAGATAGATAGATAGATATTAGATAGATATTAGATAGATATTAGATAGATAGATAGATAGATAGATAGATAGATAGATAGATAGATAGATAGATATTAGATAGATATTAGATAGATATTAGATAGATAGATAGATAGATAGATAGATAGATAGATAGATAGATAGATAGATATTAGATAGATATTAGATAGATATTAGATAGATAGATAGATAGATAGATAGATAGATAGATAGATAGATAGATAGATATTAGATAGATATTAGATAGATATTAGATAGATAGATAGATAGATAGATAGATAGATAGATAGATAGATAGATAGATATTAGATAGATATTAGATAGATATTAGATAGATAGATAGATAGATAGATAGATAGATAGATAGATAGATAGATAGATATTAGATAGATATTAGATAGATATTAGATAGATAGATAGATAGATAGATAGATAGATAGATAGATAGATAGATAGATATTAGATAGATATTAGATAGATATTAGATAGATAGATAGATAGATAGATAGATAGATAGATAGATAGATAGATAGATATTAGATAGATATTAGATAGATATTAGATAGATAGATAGATTAGATATTAGATAGATAGATAGATAGATAGATAGATATTAGATAGATAGAAGATAAATAGATAATTTGTAGCATCAAGCTGTGTTTGTTTGTTTTTCTATAAATGAAATAAGAATGTTTAATATTATAGAGAAATCTATGCACTCAATGTACATCCAATGGCATAGCTTAGCTCTGTGTTCCTTCTCACTGAACATGCAGAGAACAAGATCCAGACATTAAGACAATTCACTGCTGCAACTGCCTGTATTTAGAGGGGAGATCCGCAGGTGGACAATGTTAGTTAATTTAGATGTGTAGATTATGTTCTGGCAAATGAGCCCAATACAGACCTGAATATTTGCAGGCCGTCGCCAGACATTCCTACATTAACTTTTTTCATTTCTGTGGGTAAAGGCTGGAACAGATGATCCATTCTTTAAATGGGAGAAATAGGTAGAGATGCCCCAGTTCTAGCTTCTGTTGTTGATAGTCAATTATTATGGAAAACTGAGCACTTGCCGATATACCTGTCCAGACTATAGCATCTATATTATTTTACTTAATAATGAAGCTGATTCAGAGTTTGGGAGTAAGGGTAAAAAAGGTGCAAGTGTACAGCTCGGCTAAACCATTTTTCAAAGTAAGGAGTGTTAATTAATTTAAAATCTTTTCCATGCAGGGAAAATACTTTACTTTTACACATAGAACTCACACTTCATATCTTTAGGTTTATTCTATAAAATAGAGTTGACCTAAGAAACTTCACCTCTTAATTTTAATTCTGGTTTCACAATTTAAAATAGCCTCCCCTTGCAATTCAAGATGGTATTGCTCAGGTCTACACTTACACCTAAAAAAAGGTATAAGGGCAGCTCTGAATCAGCCCCGATTTGTCTGAAGTCTGTATGATCACCATAGCAAAGAATTTGTTCTGCAATTTCCAATTTCTTAATCCTAGTGATATTGGGCCTGATCCAGAACAACGCTTCGAAGCGAATTTACGCGTGGCAGAGACGTAAAATTGCAGTTTAGTACGTACTGCGCATGCGCACCATAGAAAATATGCACATTAACGTAGCGTAATTGTGAACGTATGGGCCATTCACGTATGTGTCACGTAAATACTTACGTGTGGGCGTGCCAATTTTACGTTACTCCAAAATACGTGTGAATTACGTGAAGTAGGCGGGGGGTTGTATTTAAAGTGTACAGTATGGGTGTGCTTAGCTGCGTAAATTCGTCTAGCCCATACGCACGTGTGCGGATCACTGCGGTTACGTTGGAAAAAGTTAAGGTAGGGTTTAGAAAGCGTGTCTTGACAAAATACGTACGTTCAAGGGGTGTGCCGAGGGGAGTGTAACGAATTTACGTGTACGAAAATATGCTACGCGAATAAACGTACGGCAAACGTAGTTCTGGATCTACACCATTATAGTAATTCCAGACCGTATTCATGCAGATGCTACTTAAGTATGGTCTTTTCTGAAATGATCTTCTAAGTATGTGTAGTAGGTCATTTACGCAATCTACATTCCATTTAGGTACGTAGGTCGTGTACGTGCGTTCTTTACAGAGGAAAGAGGCGTGTTACGGCAACCTCTGGGTGGATTTAAGAAGAGTGGGAGGTATGGGAAGGAGTTGCGAAGGGTGGGGTAGGGAAAAGAACATCCATATTCTCCTTCTTAAAAGGGGGATGTGGCGGTGGAGGGGGCATTAAGATAGATGCGGATACATGCCTATCCGCACCTTCTTAAAGCTTTCCTAAATGTGAACATAGTCCTCTATTTCAAGCTATCCAAAGCTGTCTTTACAGAGCTGTTATTTATAACCATGTACGGGGACCTTCTGCAATCCTACTTCAAGACCTTAACATTTTGAGGGATTTCTTTCTTTCTTTCTTTTTATTAAATCCTAACAGACTATAACGACAATCTTCCCTCTGCGCTGTTATTGCAATTTTACCGTCCTTTAGAATCCTGCTTCTCTGGAAGCAAAAGCAATCTGCTGATTAACTTCATGCCCAATATTTACTTCCATTATTTGATATCATCTGTTGTTTGTGTGACACGTTTTTCTGCCTCAACAATGATAATAATATTTCTTGGCAGATCTCCTGGGTGTACCAGTCACACAGAAACTACCATCGTCTCAGGCGAAGTAAAAGTCTATTCTTCTTAAACGCTTGATACATGACACGGGCACGCTGGTTTTGCCGTCAGAACTTTTTTCATTTCTGTGGGTAAAGGCTGGAACAGATTATCCATGCTCACAATGGGAGAAATAGTTAGAAATGCCCCAGTTCTAGCTTCTGTTGTTGACAGTCAATTATAACTGAGCACTTGGCGATATACTTGTCCAGACTATAGCATCTATAGACACATTAACAAAGTTTTAGGTTATTGACCATCTGCCAAGTCAGTCTGTTTGTATTGGAGCCTAGACTTGGATTTCCAGTTTTTCAAAACAAAGAAAACAAATTAACTAAGAAATGTAGTAAATATTATTTTAAAAAGAAAAGAAGAACCTGTTTTATTGGTTAATAAAGAATTGGATCTAGTAAGCATCCAATATCTCCTTACTGAGATAATAATAGCGACTGTAGTTAATCAAATCTACACACAGAGTTAGCTGAATCTACACCATAGGTCATCCAGTCGGACCACCCGTGGCCAAGAGATAGTGTGTCGCCTACTAGGACCATGCATCCAGCTACAGTCTGATTCCAGACCAGTGCCGCTGGGGGGAGGGCTGGAGGCACATGATGGGAGTACTGGGGGAGGCTGGAGGCACAAGATGGGAGTACTGGGGAAGGCTGGAGGCACATGATGGGAGTACTGGGGGAGGCTGGAGGCACATGATGGGAGTACTGGAGGAGGCTGGAGGCACATGATGGGAGTACTGGGAGACTGGGAGTAAATGGGTAATGGGGGGTGGCGCCAGTCCCTTACTTTGCCAGGGGCACTGGACCCATAGATACACCCCTGCATCCAGTTATAACTACCACCAACTACAGAGTGTATTACATTTGTTGAAGCTCAAAATCTAGTGGGGCATTTCCCACCAATATAAATAATTTATTTCCCTATACATATGGTGGCGTACACTGCGCAGCCTATGCGGGGATCTGGTGTCAGATCCCAACTGGATCCAGCCTTTGATGCGGACAAGGGAAGACCACTCCCCTTGCTCGCAGGAAGGTATGCTACCTGACCTCTACTCTAAACCCTCTGTGTCGTCCTCCCTAAATATGGGGATGACATAAAAGTCTCACTGCACTATTTACATACACTCATTACCATTAGTGACAGCCGTATCCTGCCCCGCAGGACTTCCAGTTCGGTGCATTCGCAAAATGCGCTCTTTTCTCATAGCAGATTATATACATTAGCTTCCATTGCGGAGGCTAACACACAGAATTTGCTATCATCAATTCCATATGTGCAAGGGGAGTGCACCCAGGAGGATGGCCCTCGCACATATGGGCCATCCACATCCAGAACAATACCTTAAGTTTCACATTTAGACATAAGGTACAGACATGCACAAATGAATACACATAACACCAAAAGCCTTGTTACACAAAAGACACTTCTATGCTTTACACAGATTACTGTACATGTTCCTTACATATGGATGTCTGATAGTCTGCATTTAGGGGAATTAAACTCCCATGTCCCTCCCCTCTCACAGCGGTAACCTTAAGTCATTAAGCCAGCCCGCACTCTAAAATTTAAATGGTCCCTCCTGCCACCTTGCAGAGTTTAGGCGAGAGGAGGGGATGGTGTAAGAAGATCCACGGCATTGCACCTGGTGCACGCATGAGGCTAGCATAAGTAGCCTAACCTACAAAGATATAGGGACAGAGCTGCCGGTCTGATATTTTAGAAATACAGGGAGCCGAAAGCTGATTTTCGTCTGCCTCTATTTAGAAAATACTACTACAGTGAAACCTCGATTATCCGGGCTAATGACTGGCACCCTTCGGCTGGATAATGGAAAAGCACGGATAATTGAAACAGTATTGAATACAGTACAGTGAATGCTAGTACAAGTGCAGGGCAGTGCTAGGAGTGGGTCCAGGGTTGTTGTAATGGCCAAATTGCAGGTAGATGGCTGTGCAAACGGAGGAGCTCCTTCACTGTGCTTCCATTCTCCTCGGCATCCAGTACACGCCCCCCCGTTTTACAGGCATGTCTGCTGAGCTCAGCAGCACGGATAATCCGATTGCTGGTTAATCGAGTCACGGATAATCGAGGTTCTACTGTACTGTGAAATGTTATGAATGAATGGGTATGCTGTTTAGCAATGCTTACCCATTTGTTCATCGGAAATCGCTGCCGGCACCGCAGACCAGCACCGGAGTTTACGGGCAGGGGTGTATCTATGGGTCCAGCACCCCTGGCAAAGTAAGGGAGTTTTCTTAGCTTACCTGTGTCCTCTGAGTGGGACTGCCCCGGTGGCTGAGACTTGCAAGGGAAATGAGAGATGCCTGTGACCGCGGGTAGCAACCAGGCAGCCCTTATTTTAAAAGCATCCAGCCGCAGTCTGACTCCAGACCAGCGCTGCACTAGGCGACACTATCTCTTAGCAACAGGTGGCATCACTGGGCGGTGCCCCCCTTTTGGCTGGCGCCCCTGGCGGGTGCCATCCTGGCCGATTGGTAGATATGCCTCTGTTTATGGGTTAGACAGCGGGGAGGGGAGTTTTAGGGTCAGGCTACGGGAAGGAGAATATTAGGATCATACCTGTGGTTCCACTAATAATTCCAAATTATGGACCAGATCCAAACCTACGGGTGTAGGTCGCTGCCTCGAATGGCCTCCTTGTCGAGCCTGAGGACTACATAGATTGCATAGTCATGACTATGCATGCACAGTTCCCAAAAACATAGAACTACGCACCTAAGAAGCCTCTGCTGAGTTGTGAATCAGGGACATTGAAATTGCTATGTAGAAAATTGCTGTTTTAAATATTGTAGACTCAATAGGAATGTTGATTTTGCTGTCTCAACAGTTACTTCACATACTCAAACTCCTTGAAAGTTCTTATACATTCTTGTTCATACCCTGTTTGTAACAGCAAGTTTACATGGCCCTTTTATGTCTTTGATCATGGTACATGAGCCCTTTTCAAACTTTTCTGTATCTTTGATGAATTATCTTGCCATTTGTTAGAAATGGACAGATCTGTCTTAATGCTACACTATATGAAATCAGTGGAATATTTGAAGCATTTTTCTTGGTGCTCTGTAGTCTAGAGCATTAACTTTAAAGTCTACATTTTGTGCTATGTTCTGCACATTTAAAGCTTTTTAAAGGTTAAGTTGTTGACAGTAAATGTCGTATGTAAATTCTAAAATGTGAATTAACATATTGATAAGGCAGCAAGTATCACTCAAATATATGTAAGAAAAATCTTTAATGATAAAGGCCCAGATCCTCAGGTCTGTACAGCACATATATCATTTCACAGTTTAGAATCTTGAGCGCACGCACACAGCCTTCTTATGCTGTTGTATGGGTTATGGGAGAGGGGCTGTCCCCTCATTTACGACCCTCGTATCTCCACCGCCAAGGTGAAGATACAGATGTAAACGAGGGGAAGGGACGGGGGATGGGCCGTTACGATCAGGTATGCAGCCATAAGGCCACATATGTGATCACAAAACTTAAAGTAGGAATCTGGATACGTAAGTGTCCAGATTTCCTACTGACAGCGGGAAGTGTATGGGGCGTGCACTCCCCGCTACGATGCCGGCCGTAATGACCTCGGGCGCCCATAAGGCGCTCGTGGGTCTGGATCCGGCCCAAAGAGCACTAAACAAAAATGATTTAAAGCTCCCTCTTATGGCCATAAGAGTATAGCACTGTACACACTGAAGGGTTAAAGTACCAATCCGACATCCGGTCAGATCTGTAGTAACGATTCTAGCCCTGACCTGCTTAACAATGACCGCCGTACACAGTGCTCTCTAGTTTCTCCTCCTCCACCACCACTCCCTGCCTCTCCCCCCTTATCTCCATCCACACTCCTGCCCAACCCCTCTAGTCTGCTAGTGGCTCAACTCCAACCTGATAACTACCTCTCACTCCAGCATCCAAGACTTCTCCAGGGCTGCCTCTCTGCACTGGAACAACCTACCACATCCTATCGGGCAATCCAACACCATTCAAATGCTCCTTCAAAACCCACTTCTTCAGGCTAGCTTACTCTTCCTCCACCTAAGCTTACCTACCCCCTATCTCCATTCCCGTGTCTCTTGTTTGTTCACCCCCTCTCCCTTAGCATGGTAGCTCTTATGAGCAGGGCCCTTCTCCCTCCTGTCATTTATTTATTATTTTTTTATTAACAGGTTTTTCACCTTGAGAAAGACATTATAGAAACGCGTTGGTAGCCATTGTTAGCAGCAGTGGAGCAGACCTATACCGTCAGCCTGGTAAAGGAATTTTTCTGGACTTTTTGAACTTTTTAATATTGCGACGAAATACCCGGGTCTTGGTGATATGGTGAAAGTTTAAAGACTGTTAGTTATACCAGAGTGTCTGGGGGACACGAACCCTGCTGACCGTTGTATTGTTTTTATTGTGAAAGTCTGAACAACATTAAAAATGAAAAGAATATGTCTGGGTTGATGAATCTTCGTATTTTAAATGATTGCTAGGAAGAATAGGATATTTTGTAAAAAAGAAATCTAATTGAATTGACTATCTTTTGGGCTATTGCTGCCGAACGGAGGCAACAAGTGTGGAATACCTGAGAGGAACACTTATATGTTGAGAAGCATACATTCAAGAGGAATCGATTGTGAGTGCAAATTGTTTACACTCTGATCTTGCGGGGCTCGACATACTGCACCATTTGTGTTTTTTTCCCCCTCCATGTGAGAATCAAGGTCCCGGATAGAGGATTCGCAGGGAATTTGGACGCGAGCCTATGGGACGGACACAAGGAGCTGAGACCATACCTGAGTGAGATCGAGTTTAGAGGCACACACTCAAGAGGAGTGTTTTTTGAGTACATTTCGTTGTGTCCTTTATTGGTCTATCTAAACACACTGCACATTTGGGGTTGTTGTTTTGTTTCCCTATATGAGGAGGAATACATCGAATAGAGACACCATAGGAGGCACAGACAATGTTAGATGGGTTTTTGATGCAAGATTAAAAGAGTGTAAGTGTCTTGTTGTTGCGCTCTAAAGTGGTAATAGACTACACAGAATTTTTTCCATTGTTTCTACATGATCCCCGATTGGAAGTAAGGGACAACTTAGGAAGGAGGGACACGAGGAGGAAGGAGATTTGAAAGATCACTTTATTCTGCATTACATCAAGAGGATTTTTGTGTAAGTGCAATAGTCTCTGATTGGCATATTGTATAAATGTTATTGCGCTATAAATTTGTCCTCTCGTTAATATCTCCACATGTGGATACGAGGGGGTGGAACGGAGAGGACGCCATCTTGTAGGATCGCTTTGGAAATCTGAAAGAAAAAGGAAGACATTTTTTGAATACAAGAATTGAAAGGAAAAGAGACACTCAAAAGAACATTCAGTACCGCAGCACGGTTTTAAAGGTAATATTGTATTGCTTTTTATATAGCGCCATCAGATTACGTAGCGCTTTACAATTTAACAATTATTATAACAAGACTGAATGCTCTGGCTGAAATAACTTTTTGGGGTTCTTTCCAGATCTGTAAACTTCATTAGTAAGACCATCCGAGGAGCAAGGATTACATTTAAAAAGGCCCTTGTACCAGTGGGCATTCACAATGGGGTGTTGGGGATTGGTATTTCCTGGACTTGCATACTGCATCTGAATGTTCTGGCTGCAAGAACTATAAACTATACATCTGTACCCAAGACCTCTTCATCAGAAAGACCCTCAGAGGAACGAGGATTAGATGTACCAAGGCCATTGTACCAGTGGACATTCACAATTTGGACTTTAAAGATTTGTAAATGTGTTTGGGACTTATCTTTCTGCTTTTATTCATTCTGGCTATTTGGGGACTTGTAACTTTTCATATATAATAGAGATACAGTTGTATCACCGCTATTGCTCTTCCTGTATGTCGGTGAATTAGAAGGACAGTGGGGGTACACAGTGATGGCATGGCCTCTGACATCCCATATCCTGACATTTTTATTACCCCTCTACCTAATTAATTCCCACTTTTTCTCTCTACTGTCTATCTCTTTCTTTATTCATCTGCTCCTACATACATATCCACTATTTTTGTACTGGACTTTATTTTTGCATTGCACTTGTATTCCTTATGTATTTGAACTTGTACCCTTTCTGTTAATTGTGTTGTATTTGAAATGATTGCCTTTGTATGGCGCTGCCGATACCGTGTGGCGCCTTATAAATAAACATTAATAATAAAAAAAAAGTTTCACAAACTGTTCAAATAAATCTTTGCTGCAATTATATGCTTGTCCACAAGGTGGTGGTATTTGTAAATATGAATGGGAGTAGCCGCAATGGAGATCGTGTGGCAGTATACACTTAAGTTTATTGCAAAAATTAGGAGCTTCCAAAAATTAAATCAAGTGGTCAGATGCTGTTTCAGACTATTTGCAGCATCATTGGACAGAACACACTAGGAAGATTCTTCATCAACACATATTATTCAAATGGTTCCATCTCACACAAAACGAAATAGTTTTCTTTTCTTTATTTAGCATTTTTAAATATGTCTTTTGTTTTGATTATTTAAAATCTGTATTTGCTTCTCTTTAATATTTAGACAACACAGCTACAAATATCATATATATATATATATATATATATATATATATATTTGTGTTCTATTCTTAAATAGGATCATTCACTTTTGTGCCAGAGGTTTCAACAATACGAAAAGCACTTTAGATTTTTTCCTGTTATATGAAATACGCCACAAAACCTTAATTTCATGTGTAAAATGCATAAGATTTTGTAGCAGTGAATTATTGGTTTTAATGCACTGTGTTTTGCACTTGTTGCACACATACTATCATTCAACATGTTATTTGCCCCTGTATTACTACCCGTATTATATATATATATATATATTGATGATGTTTTCTTGGTGGTACTTATACCTTGCACATGCTTTTAACCTATCGATTGTTGTTTCTCATCTTATGAACTGACATTCGGCCAGTACACGCTGGGTTGCTATGTTTACTCCTGACATCACTGTGGGTGTGAGCCTGTCTGACGTCTAGCAACGCCCCCGGGCGTCTGTCGGGTCATCGGCAGTCACGCCCCCAGCTGAGTCGCGGCGCACGTGTGTCTGGATCGTCAGCCAGTTAGTAAGGTATTTATTGCACTGTTTGCACATTGTACACTATGTATCCCTGAAGAAAGGGCGCAATAAATGCCCTGAAACGTCGGACCATACTTCTGACTCTATTTGTCATATCTTTGAAAGACACCAAGTGCCGGACACCTTTTCTACCTATATATATATATATATAACTGATGTTATAAAACAAATTCCTGAATCTAATCTTACACTTGAAGCAGTGTGAATGTATTTTAGTGTTTGACTGTGAAACGTGTGTCAGATCTGTGAAGATAACTTCTCATCACTGATAACAAAAAAACACTTATTCTGTTTTAGTGTGTTTAGTATTTTATTTTAGTCTTTTTGGCTGCTGGGCTTATGGGTTTAAATACATTAAGAATAGAAGGTAAGTTAAGTGCCCAAACCAAGCCCTCTAGTTATTAAGGACCTAATTCACACTTAAGAATCTTCTTAAAATAAGAACTTAAAGTCGTTCCTGGGCTAAACCATGTTGATTGCAGGGGAGTCATATTTCATCTGTTGCAAACAGTACTAATGTTGAGAGGTGATATTTCCCAGCCCAAGTCTAAATAACAGTGTGATAGTAAAGCAGGTCAGTATCTGTGTGCAGTAAGCAAATCAAAGATGTATTCCTGCATGCAAAGAATACAATTAACTTGACTCCCCCCGAAAACAACAAGAAGATTCTTAAGTGTGAATCAGGTCCTAAATTGCTAAATCTTTCTGCAACATCTATATTGGCATTTATTAGCACAACATTTGGGACTTGTTTGAATTTTTATGGATATTATATTGATACCATGCTCCATGGTTGTCATTTGAAACAGTTATAAGTCTGCAAAGAGAAGCATGTCTTGTTATAATGTTGTCTTCAAGCGTTTTTGGTAGACTGTTCCAAGTCTACCAAGTGAAGATACAGGCCCGTATTCAGACTACCGGACGTATCACATATATGTCCGGTGTTTAGCGATTTTTACTACTGCCCATGCGTAGTAATTTTTGTACGTAATCTACGTGTATTATCCTTATGTAGATTGCGTATATGCGGTTTTTAAGATATTTTATCATATATTGAGAGATGGAATGTACACAGTAATACTAGTGTGAGATGGAATATACACAATAACAATAGTGAGAGTTGAAATGCTCTCAGTAATAATAGTGCAAGATGGAATGCAGACATTATAGTATGAGATGGAATACACACGATAACAATGGTGTGAGACTGGATGACACAGTAATAATAGTGAGAGGGGGAGAAGGAATATACACAATACCAACAGTGTGAGATGGAATGTACACAGTAATAATAGTCTGAGATGGAATGCGCACAGTAATAATAGTGTGAGATGGAATGCATGCAGTGATAATAGTGTGCAATGGAATGCATGCAGTAATAATAGTGTGAGATGGAATGCGCACAGTAATAATAGTGTGAGATGGAATGCACACAGTAATAATAGTGAGAGGTGGAATGCACACAGTAATAATAGTGTGAGATGGAATGCACACAATAACAATAGTGTTAGATGGAATGCACACAGTAATAATAGTGTGAGATGGAATGGCATTATGGCATAATGGCATAATCTGTCAAATAGAATGGGAAGGTGACATGGATAAAGAGTGGTCATAATCTTCAGACATGCTTGTACAGCTATATTGTGTATCAAATTAGAAGAATCTAGATTTACATACTGCTTAGGGTGTGCCCCTCACTTAAACTGTGCTGTTAGATAATCTAGACCAAATTATTTCCTAGTGGGGAAGGATACATTTTGGCAATTAGGCCCATATTCAGACTACCGGACGTATCACATATATGTCCGGTGTTTAGCGATTTTTACTACTGCCCATGCGTAGTAATTTTTTTACGTAATCTACGTGTATTATCCTTATGTAGATTGCGTATATGCGGTTTTTAAGATATTTTATCATATATTGAGAGATGGAATGTACACAGTAATACTAGTGTGAGATGGAATATACACAATAACAATAGTGAGAGTTGAAATGCTCTCAGTAATAATAGTGCAAGATGGAATGCAGACATTATAGTATGAGATGGAATACACACGATAACAATGGTGTGAGACTGGATGACACAGTAATAATAGTGAGAGGGGGAGAAGGAATATACACAATACCAACAGTGTGAGATGGAATGTACACAGTAATAATAGTGTGAGATGGAATGCACACAGTAATAATAGTGAGAGGTGGAATGCACACATTAATAATAGTGTGAGATGGAATGCACACAATAACAATAGCGTTAGATGGAATACACGCAGAAATTATAGTGTGAGATGGAATGCACACAGTAATAATAGTGTGTTATAGAACGCATACAGTAGTAATAGTGTGAGATGTAATGCACACAGTAATAGTAGTAAGAGAGAGTTGTGGAATATACACAATAACAATAGTGTAAGATGGAATGTACACAGTAATAATAGATTTAGATGGAATGCACACAGAAATAATAGTGAGAGAGTCACAGAGAAACAAGAATAACAGCAGGATAAATGCAGAAATCTGACGCTATAGCCTGCAGTGAATAAATGCTACTGCCAGGACTACAAAAGAGCTGTTGGCCAGTGATTGGTCAGCAGCCCACCCGCCTTGTAAAGATGCCGACCCTACTGACCTCGGACGGCCATAAGTTAGGGTAGGAATCTGGACACGTGCACTCCCCGCTACGATGCCGACCGTACTGACCTCGGACGGCCATAAGGCGCCCGTAGGTCAGGATCCAGCCCTATGTGCCTAAGGACACCGTAAATTGTATAGTCATGTTGATTACACATGCAGAGATCCAGAAAACAGGAAAATACACACTGCCTCTGCTTCTGCCTCTGCTTGTTAGGTGTGAATCACGACAAAATAATAATTTTTTTCAGCAGCCAGTGTATTTCAAATGAAAATGAGAAATCTACGGTGGTACCAGTAGCAATTTAGTGTTTCAGGACAAAGGGGCAGCTTGACCAGCCTTAAAAATATAAGAAGGGCAGCTTGACCAGCCTTAAAAATATAAGAGGGGCACCAGGGTGCAGAGACGTAATACAGGTTGTCACATGATCATGGGAATTGGTACATTATATTTGACATAAGCAGGTGAATCATGTAAATTGTAGTCATTTAGCTCTCCCTCCCCACAACCAGGGGCGTAATTATAGGGTATGAGGCCCGGAGAAGAGGGGGTCCTGTGACAACTGTTACTCTGTACACTAAGCAAGCTTGGCCCTCCATGTATGAGTGTGTGTATCGCTGTAACGCTCAACACCCATACATGAAATGCACCCTGACAGCTTGCTTACAGTGCAGCGGAGAAATTGCCACGGGTCCCCTTTCCTCCCGGCCCCATAACAGCCGCCATCAGTCCCGTCTGGCTATGCCTTGTCCCGCCCATACTCAGGACCTGTCTACTTGCTATGCGGCCTGGGTCTGTCACCTTACGCCCCAGCCTACCAACACACTAAAATTGGAGTACCTGGGAATGACTCTTCATCTATAAGTACAAATAGGAACCCTTGGTGGCCAGTGATTCTATGGCTATAGACATTTATTTATCATGGTTAATTGCTTTCTTTATATCCCAAGCTCTCCAGAGTATGTTAGCTATATGAAAAATTTGGGCACATTTGGGCCTCCTTTCCAGAGACTTCTGTAAAGGAGGCGTTTTCTGATTGCCTGTTTTGGTCCACAGAAGCTATTTTGGAGGCCTTAAGGGGGAGGGGAGCCCTCAGGTGTGTTTAGCACTCATATTGAAAACACATTGTCACAGTCGGCGGTAAACGCCGCCGGACTTACCCGCGGCCACGCTCCTCTGACTCCATCGGCATGCTGCAGTCCTGTCTGGCGGGAGCTCCGGCTCATGGGCGCCGCCATGACAGTCCGTGGCACATGACTGCCAAGCACCAATCGGGCCTCAGCAGCCACAGCCATGTGACACACATGGCCAATCAGCCCTTAGAGAGGGCTATTTAAACCCAGCCAGAGCTCTCTTCTGTGCCAGATCTACTTTGTCACAGAAGGAGCCTGGTTTCTCATTTCTGCCTGCATCCAGCCTGCAATCCAGCCTGTTACCAAGCCTGCAATCCAGCCTG
>WWET01000315.1:778528-791804 GCA_011038615.1 Limnodynastes dumerilii
CACACCAAAAATCAATTTATGTTGCGTTGTATCCAGTTTGTGCTCACAAGTAATGATTTTGGGGCTGATTCAGAGATGCGATTGCGTAAAGATCGCAAATATACGCACCTTTGCTAAGATCTTAGCAGGTTCCAGCCCCCTGCAAAACCAGACACTCCCCTTGCAAACAGCGGTGGATCTTAAACTTAGACCACCATTGACTTGCCTTAACTATACGCTGTCATTTGGGATCTTAAGTGACGTGGGAGCGTTCATTTAAGATCCTAAGTGTCAGTCCTCGCCCACTTTCCCTCATTTCCCTGCCTCCCCCCGCCCATTTCCATGCAAATCCTTAAGATCTTAAAGATTCGCTGCACTTAAGATCTTAAGTGCTTGCGTGCGATTCAAACTTACGCTCTTAGCGAACTTACGCTCCTAACCGCTACGTTAACGGCGTTGCACTATTACTATGCATGCGCAGTTTTGCAAATTTTCTAGGATCTTAAATATACGCACCTAAGTGCCGTGGAAATCGCATCTCTGAATCAGCCCCTATATCTTTAACCTTTGGTTCCCCCTTTAATAATATACACTAAATCTTAAACAACTAATATATTTTAATTAGACCAATAAAATATACGAATATAATTCTCCCTTATCCACAATTAACTTGTTAAACTTCTCCACCCGAACTTTATCTAAAACACCTCCCGCTCCTCTCCCGTTCACAATACTTGGCAGCAGAGTCTATTTCTCACACCTGCTGGTAGCTGGAATAAAAGTTAACACTGCGGAGCTGTCAGTGTAATCCTTCCCCTTCCCCGATGAATTACCTCTACCAACACTTCACTTCTGACAGTCACACTGTCTCATACCGATAGGTGCCTGTTCTTTTCTATTTCAATCTGTGTCACGTTTACACTAGCATTATATCCAATTTGCTTTCTCTTCTCTCCGTAACACCACCTGGTCTCCTCTGTTTAGTCACCGTCTCACCGATCTCCTAATCCAAACTCCCCGATCCACCGTTCACCTGTCGGCTCCAGCAATCACCATCCCATGACACTTTCCAGCCACTGTTTCTCCGTACTCCTCCCTCCACTCTCCGACTCCCCGAACACCAGCAGACTCCGACGATCACTCCGGCACCTCACCGTCCAGCCGCTGTTCCCTCAGACACTGGCAAACTTTCCCACAGCACCGTCGTTCAGCTATGCCCACTCCAGCTTCTTGCAGATAGAAATACCTTGTGTTAAAACTATACTTGCGATTGCTTCCTTGCATCTCCCGTTACTTCCAACGCCAGAAACCTGCGTTCGCTTCAATTCCCGTTCAGCCAAACTTTCTTTCTCTCAGCTGTCACCTTCACTCCTCTCACCAATTCACAATTAGTTCACCAGGCCTCCTTATTCAATTCTCCGTTTAGGGAATCCTCAATCACTCGGTGGGTTCACTGGTGGGATTCTCCCGTCAACCGACACCTCCGCTTATCGCAATCACCGGCTCCTGATATTTAGGATTTCCTCAGAAATAATCCAAGCCTTCAGGTAAGTTAATCACCTTCTCCAATCCCTATTTCCCTATTTTCCTTTTGTGTGAATTATTTATTCCTTTCTTGTCACTATCATTACGTTAGAACTGCTCTACAACCCTTACTCAACCTCTCCTCAGCCTTCAACTACCTCAGAACCACTCCCGCTCAACTCAACCTTCTCTCAGCAGCCTCGCGCTGGTCCCCGAAATTTCCAGAATCCCCTCGTGCCTTCACTTGCCTCGCGTCCCCAACAGCTGTTGGTCTCTTAGCAACTCACAGCATCGTGTGACTTCTTAACACCACTAGATGGCGCCCAACCAATCCACAATAGGAATCCCCATAGCAGGGTATTACATATTTATTAAGTGCTTGCCTTGATTTCATTGAGGGAATGGCACATACTATGATATAAATATGATATATTAAGGGTCTGGGAATGACATACTAATATACTGTATATTGTTCCATTCCCAAAGCCTAATATATATCCCATATATTATATATTACAGCCATGGCGGCCAAAAGTTTTGAGAATGACACAAGTATTGGTTTTCACAAACTTTGCTGCTTTAGTGTTTTTAGATGCTTTTGTCAGATGTTATTATGGTAATACTGAAATAATATGACAAGCATTTCATAAGTGCCAAAGAGTCAATGGACCGGATTCACAGATCCGTATTTACTATGTACGCGTTTTTACGCACGCACGTAGCAAGGCAACACCCATAACACTCCCCTCGGCTGGATGGGTTTTCAGTGACTTCCGCCTCCATAGTGCACCCCTAACTCTACGCGCCCGATTCAATTGAGTTAAAAGCGTTTGCTGGTGTATTTTTAACGCTATCTTTTGCAAAATAACGAGCGGTATTTTTTTTTGATATTCAATTATTTAGCAGCGTTAAAAATACGCCTTTTTTTACCGATAGCGTTAATAAAAAATTTGCCCCTATGAGAGGTGCGGATTTTTAACAATGCCCTGTCTTGTGCCCCAACAGGGCATGCTGATGCTTGTAGAACCATGGATGCCAGGGCATGCAACAGTATGCCCTGCCAGCCAGGGGCCGCTGCGCAGGTGTCTTGGTAAAAAAAACAAAAACGCCGCTAATGACAGATTATTGGCCTGTCATTAGCGCCGGGCATTTCCTGCTAGAAGGAAGTGATTTGCGACGTTCCAAAAAGTTGTTTTTTTTAAATTGCGTTACATTTCTCGTTCCCTGCCTGCTCTTTTTTCACAGCGATAAAAAAAGTATTGAATTAGCGTATTTTTTATGCTAAATGACCGGCGATAGCGTCGTATTTTTTCTGTTGCAAAATTTTTAAAAATAACGCCGCCAATTGAATCGGGCCCTACGTGTGTACTTACGCGCGTATGTTACTTATATAAGTGCATATTTATCTAACCGCGTCCTCAAATGCCCATTTAAATGCTTCCCCCCGCCTTCTTGCACATAACTTCTACCGTCCAGATAAAAACCATACTCCTCTGTACGTATGTCCCTAAGTGCCATTCACAGGTCTGTACCGAAAGTACTTACGTGTAAATACTACGTAATTTGCATGGAAAAGTTACTACGCATGCGCAGTTAATCCACTCCTAAAAATGTGCACGCAACACCACGCAAAAATGGATCTGTGAATACGGCCCAATATTTGCAGTGTTGACCCTTCTTTTAAAGAGCTCTGCTATTCGCCCCGGCATGCTGTCTATCAACTTCTGGACCACAGACTGATGATGGCCGCCCATTCTTGTCTAATCACTGCTTGGACTTTTTCAGAATTTGTGGGTTTTTGTTTGTCCACCTGTCTCTTGAAGATTGAAGATTCAAGTTCTCAACGGGATTAAGGTCTGGGGAGTTTCCTGGCCATGGACCCAAAATTGTTCCCAGTGCCACTTAATTATCACTTTTGCTTTATGGCAAGGTGTTCCGTCATGCAGGAAAAGGCATTATTCATCACCAAACTGTTCTTGGATGGTTGGGGGAAGTTGCTCTTGTAGGATGTTTTGGTACCATCCCCTTTCACCACCCCCTCTTCAGGCAAAAGCAAATGATTTCCCAGCCAGTTTAGAACTGGCTGGAAGAGAACGGCCCTTTTGAAAAAGGGCCACTCTCAGCGGCGATCAACATATACAATTTGTCATTTTATAACTTATAAGTTGAAGTGACTACCTGTACCTTTGTCATACAAAAATAGTACTGTAGATACATATAGAAAGAAGTACGCACAGTGCTCATCCGTTCTCCGCAGTGGAAGCAAAATTACACAAGTGCAATCCTATATTCCGATACTGCATGGGTGGCTCACCCCCCTCACACATACAGGACTTCTGTACCTTAACATTTATGCAAACCATTGGGGCTTGTGCGTAATGAAGGATCAAAGGTAAGATGGGGCTTGTGCGTAATGAAGGATTGAACATAAGATGGAGCTTGTGCGTAATGAAGGATCAAACGTAATATGGGGCTTGTGCGTAATGAAGGATCAAAGGTAAGATGGGGCTTGTGCGTAATGAAGGATCAAAGGTAAGATGGGGCTTGTGCGTAATGAAGGATCAAAGGTAAGATGGGGCTTGTGCATAATGAAGGATTGAATGTAAGATGGGGCTTGTGCATAATGAAGGATTGAACGTAAGATGGGGCTTGTGAGTAATGAAGGATTGAACATAATTACTTAACCAAGTCCTTCCTGTACAATTTAAATACCCAGCATGCGCACATGATGCTGTCACGCCTTACCATCGGCAATGCTTTCAGTGCGCAATCCAGCAACGCTTGTAGTTTGTTCCAATGTGTAAATGCCATGTTCAACACGGTTGTTTTGTGGGATTCTGGATCCGGTCCATGTAGGGATATAATGTAGTGATAAAGACCTCTCCATCCTGATAATTAAAGAGAACACGTTACAAAGCCATCTAATGAGCTTTATTGGCATCTTCCTTGGTCTTTGTCATTTGTGATGGGTCATTTTTTCTGCATTCAGAACCAGACCTAAAGATTTTAGATCTGACACCCCCTAACCCTTAACCTGTAACAAACTATAAATATTTACATCACGGTGTCCCCTTCAGCCTTGTGCCATCAGTACTCACCCCTAGATGCAGGTGTATCTCTATTAAAACTGGTCCCAGCCAGCGGTGTGGTAAGCGGGGGGATGCATTGGCAGGGAGGCGCAGGGCTGAAGAGGCGCACTCCCCACTCCCCGATTATTGCTCTGCGGGCTCCTGTTTGCACACATTGTAGCTGCTCAGGTATTCCACTACTGCTGCCCCACAGCTTGTCAGTGGCAGCTACAGCCCAGCGCCAATCCTCTATTTCAGCTTATCCGTACTGCGTGCAGGAGTCACTATACTACTGCACGGCTAGACACTACACCGCAGAGCATCATGGGAGGTGTAGTTCCTGTGGTGGAAAATGAAAACTACATGAAAAAGAAGGGAGAAATGGTAATGATGTTTCAGTGGTAAAATGAGCACAGTGGGGTCATGAGTGAAAATCAAGGCGGTAAGTGATGGCAGATGTAGTGAGGGGAGGTGAGCTATGTCAAGGTGAGAAAAGAATATGTACAAGAAGAAAAAGAAAAAAATGTCTAGAAAATGTTCAAGCTCTGGTTCAGAGTATATTACATTGGTGTATCTATAATGGGTGCAGGGTGTGCATAGGCCCCTGAGAATGTCAAAATCTATATATATAATTATCTGCTCAGACTAGTGGTGTGTGCACAAATGTGCGTGTGGGGGAGGGGTCACTGGATAACAGAATAAAAACAAGGCTACACTTTTTTTAAATTGTAGTTACAAGAACGTTCTCTGTATTTTATGAGGAGGCTTTTTTTTATGGGATTAGGGTTGTAAGAAAGCGTTTTTTTTTTATTGTATAGGGGTGACTAGGATGCAGTTTGTAGTGACTAAGATGTAGTCAGTAATGTATGGCAGTCACTTGGATGCAGTGCATATCAAGGACTAGGACGCTGTCTGTATTGTATAGTACAGATTAGATTATTCTCTCTTATTGTGGTTACAGGATTGTGTTCTGTATTTTAACACTACAATGTATGACTGTTACCGGTGTTAAATGTTAAATTGTAAAATATAAGTGCGCTAAATTACAGTTTGCAAAGGGAGTGCCAAACACCCTAGCACTGCCCCCGGTCCCAGAAAACCTTGTGCCATTTATATTTCCTTTATAGTATTACTATTATTATTTTTTTATTACCCATTTATTGTTTTATCCAATGTAAATTTAGAAGTGGTGGTATGGTCATTTAGTAGAACTGGTATGGAAGCAGATAATAATACAAGTGAAAGGGGAATTTTTATTATTATTATTACTATTATTATTATTGATAATAACGTTTATTTATAAGGCGCCACATGGCATCCGCAGTGCCGTACAAAGGCAATAGTTACATACACAACACAATTAACAAACAGGGTACAAGTTCAAATAAATAAGGAATACAATACAAGTATAATGCAAAAATAAAATAAAATACAGTAAAAAAAATAGCAGAACAATATGTATGGAAGATAAAGATGCTGGATATGTGTGTAGGAGCAGATAAACAAGTAGAGATAAAAGTTGGGAATTAATGAGGAAAAGTACAAACACAGAATGGAAGTTGCCCCTGCCTTTCATGCACCTGTTTACATTTACCTATAAATTGATTGAGCAACTTCCATTCTGTGTTTGTACTGTTTGTGGGTTTGTCTGGGAGCAGCAGCTGAGAGGGGGAGTTGTTCTACAGCAGCCATTTTGGAGGCTTTAAGGAGTGTCTCCTGAGGTAAGTTTGGCTCTCAATTTAAAAACATATATATATGACCAAACATTGGGACTCTCATTGTTAGAGTTAGGACCACCATATGTAGAAAGGCCTTGGAAATGGCTTATCATATATTTGCGCAAATATGTGTAACGGACATTTCTGTGTTTTATTTTACAGATAGAACAGTATAGTCTGTTACTGGTTTATGGCAGTGTTGCTGGGGCTATTTTTTTTTATGGACAAGGTATAGCGGTGATGACAAGAGATAGGAGGCGGGCCCTGCTTATAATAGCTAACATGCTAAGTGGGAGAGGGTGAACAAACAGGAGACACAGGGATGAAGATGGAAAGGGAAGGAAGGTTAGGTGTAGGAAGGGTAGGCTAGCCTGAAGAAGTGGGTTATCAGGGAGCGTTTGAAGGATAGGAGGGTGCTAGATTACCTGATAGGTTGTGGTAGGTGTTTCAATTCAGAGAGGTGGCCCAGGAGAAGTCTTGGATGTGGTAGTGAGAGAAAGTTGAAGGTTCAATAGAAGTAGCTGTATACGCCTCACTTCAGTCTAAAACAACGCATTTACGCAATCTACGTATCGAAACGATACGCAGATTACGTACAATAGCTACTACTCATGCGCAGTAGCTACTGTTCATTGAATTACGGCCTTCAAATGCAAACCTACAGTTAAGGGAGCCCTATGGCACTCGTAAGTCACATAAGAACCTAAAAACCGAGGGCGTGTTGAGGGAGTTGCCTTGCTATTAGGTGCGTATATTTAGGAACCTATCGCGTTCTTAAGTGTGAATCAGGTCCTATATTATCTTTTCCATTCCATTCCATCCTCGCTTAAATTGGTGATGGAGCAAAGTTTGGATAGGGTGAAGGGCGCTTATCATGTCCTCACTTTAAAATTTAAATACACCCCCCCTCCCGTGGTTCTCACAAGCGCTCCCTCTCACATCACTGTCAGAAAAGACGTGGATGCACCAACAGCACAATAGTCTGGATCGATAAGCCCCAGATCCATACTGGAAGCATGTCACGATTCCATGCGCACTCACAAAATGCATTTGTTTCCAAACATTGCAATCAGAAAGTTGTTTTGCACTTGGATATAGTCCATATGCCTAACACAGAATAAAATGATGGTAAAATTTGTGGGTCCCCACTCCTTGGTCACCCTCAATATATGTGACTGGCTATAAATATTTTAGATGTCTGTACACAATCATGATTATTTGAATGTGATATTTTAGTTTTTACTTAGCAACAGTGAGTCATTCGCAAGTTCATAATAACTGACGACATTTCAATTCACAGATTATTCCATATATTTTTTAAGTGTGTTGTTTGCCTTTTCTTTTTGCAGCCCAAGAGCCAATGTGATATTTCAAGAAACTGCACGTAGTAATTAGCAATATAAATGCACAGGACCAACAAGGTCAGTGATTTTGTACACGATGAAACTCTTATACACCACTAGGGGGAGATCTAACTATATAGATTAATCACTCAGTATAGAGTAAATAGGAGAAATTGTAAAGACCTTGCCAATTTAGTTAATATCTTTATGACATTTAATGGTTTCAAGTACTTTGAAAATGAAAATCTAAAATATAATAGCGATAAGATAAAAAGTCATATGAACACCTGCATCCTAATCAGTGATCACTAAAATAGGTGTGATGCAATAGAAAGGTTAATTTGGAAAAATGATTTATATTGGAAGCTCTCCCTCTTAGGCCTCGTTCAGTCCGTAATTTGACCCTAGTTAATATTGATGCAGACCTGCTGTGTAATAAAGGATGAGATGTATAGACAAATGATAAAAGTCTTAGATAGTGAAAATGTGGTATAAGGCATATTACATGGGCTATAGTTTGCCTGTACGATGGTCTGTTTGGTGACGGACCATCATTTGGCAGCTGAATGACAACTTCCGGCAACTACCAGCAATCTCCATTTTAGAAAGCGACAGTGTTGCAACATCTAAAGTCAGGAACATTTCATCATCTACAGGTGTTTCCACCTAACCCAAATCTTAACTCTTTCCTAACCCTCTGTTTTCTGCAGCCTAACCGTAACACCCCCCCCCCCCAATCTTGACCCCTACCCCTAACCTCACTTTTGAGCCCTAACCCTAAGCTTCCATTTATTGCAATCTAACCCTAACCTTCCCTCCCCTAAACCCTAATCTTAACTTTAGGCTGGGTACACACTGTGGCTTTTTAGAAAGATAATCTTCCCAGTCACACAATAAAAAGACCGTTTCACCAGATATCTCACCAGTGTGTACTGTCCAAAGATGCTGAAAAATCTTTTGAAACAGTCTGTGATCTTTTGATCACACATTGGTTTTATTGGAAAGAGTATCTTCTGAGAAGCCCCAGTGTGTACCCTGCTTTATACATGCCCAGCCACTACAGCCTATTGGGAATGGGTCTAAATAGATACCTGCTTCCATTGTCAACCGCATCCTGTTATATACAAAATGGAAGTTGCTCAGATCCATTTATAGGATAATGCAAACAGGTGCATGAAAGGCCAGGGGGTAATCTGCTAGCCACAGAAACACAGGAAAGAAAATGCCCCAGCAACACTGCCATTAACCAGTAACAGACTACACCAATTATCTCTGTAAAATAAACGCAGAAATGTCTGTTACACATATTTGCATATATATGATAATCCACCAGCCACCGTCAAGGCCTTTCTGCTTATGGTGGTCCTAACTCTAACAATGAGAGTACCAATGTTGGGTCATATATATATGTTTTTAAATTGAGAGCCAAACTTACCTCAGGAGACACCCTTTAATTCTCCAAAACAGCTGCTTCTCCCAGAAAACTCCCACCAAACAGTATACAAACAAAATGGAATCCTGTTATATGTAACATATGAGCTTTAGACATATTTATGAATGCTGAGAATCTTGTGTTCACTATTAGTTCCAGTGAAACCCTCATCCACCAATTTTCTTTCAGGGAGCAAGTATTTCCTTCCTTTGGTCTTTTGTGTGCTGCTGTCTTCTCTTTTCTCTCTAATGGTGAAGTTCATATTCTTACTATTTGATATATTGTTTATATATTTACTATGGACATCTAAAGAATCCATTTATTTTATTGCACGGCTTTAACCTCCATCGTGGCTTTCAGCATTAACATTTTACTTTGCATCTTTCTCTTTGAACTGTCAGACGCTGTGCGGATAAGATAAATGGGAGATCTTAGCCATGTCTGTGATCTTCTATTAAACATTTTGACAGAAACACATTTCTCTTTATAACAGAGGGCTAGGTGGGCTTTGGGTTCATGGATGAACTGTTGATTTTTCAGAGTCTTTGATTTGTATGTCACTTTTCCATCTTTCCTATTGTCTCTTCTTCATTTTCTAGACATTTGGATAATTCTCCTCTTTCTTCTGTCTTCTCATCCTCATCCTATTCTAAAATTTTAGAACTAAAACTAATATTTTGCAATTATCAGTTGGGGGTTCATAAAGCTGAAGCAATATGTTTTTATTTTCATATATATAATACAGGTGTGGAAAAAACGCTGGAAAGTAAGAATGCTTTAAAAAATGAAGTGTTAATAGCTTATTTTTTTTTTATCAATTAACAAAATGCAAAGTGAATGAACAGTGAATGCAGAACACAGGGTATTCAACAACTTTGTGTCTCGTTGCTGTACTCAGTCTTGCAATGGCATGACCTGTTACACGAAACTGTCTTCCACAACCTCATGATTTGTAGCAGAGTTTGGCTGTTCCTCACCCAGTTTTAAGCCTCCTACACAGCTGTTTCTGTTTCAGTTAATGACTATGGGTCAAATCCTGACCACCCGCACGCTTTAGTCTGTAGTTATGCTCCTGTAGCGGGGAGTGGACGCCCCCTGCACTCCCTGCTTTCAGAAGGAAATCTGGACACTTACATGTCCAGATACCTACCTAAACTTTTACAACTAGGTCTGTGGCCATACTTTGTTACTTACGTTAGTACTTACGCTCTCGAAACATCTGGCTTGCGCAGATGTTCAGAGACAAGGGACTTACGCAAATGACTTGCGTAAGTCCCCTGTCGGACTTAGTTCAAGATCCGGCCCTATGTATCAACCTACATATGAAACTGATGATCATTATCACCCTCTTGGTATGATTGGTTAATCATACACCTGACTAATCCTACAAAATCCCTCACTTTGTGCAAGTGTACCTAGAAGAACTGATGCTGTTTTAAAGGCAAAGGGTGGTTACACTAAATATTGATTTGATTTAAAGTTCTCTTCTGTTCGTTAATTTTTTTTGTTTATTGATAAAAAATAAACTATTAACTCTTCTATTTTTGAAAGCATTCCTACTTTGCAGCAGTTTTTCCACACCTGACACAAACCTTTGCACAGTGCTATGCATTATTGCATGGACATTCATTGTCCTCACTCACGGTTATGTACTTTAATATTCAGGGTTTTTTCGAGCTTACATGATGAATATGACACATTCATTTAAAGAATGTTCTGAGCACAAAAATCTGCATTTCTAAGATATTGTCCCAAGGTTGTAACTTACATATTACTGCAACCTGTCCAGAGTGCAACAGACCAAACTGCTTAAAGTCTAACAGTATTTAGCTGAGAACACGCCAAGACTACCAATCATGTTACTGCTATTCAACATAAACATTCACCCCCATAACCCAGTTTGTAATAGAAATGTGTAAGAGTATTAGCTGGCAGCTGGCAGAGCGTTTCCATATTTAATCACTTGAGTAACAAGAGGAAAAGAAAAATAAATATAAAATTGCACATGCTCAGAATTGAAGAGCGCACAGGGATGTCCCATCCAGATCCAGGGGCTTGCACTCTGAGGGGCGTGTTGAGGGAGGGGAGGAGTCAATGTACAGTAAGGGCGTCCCAAGGCAAGTGCACCCGATCCTGGCCAGAACGCAGACGTAATAAAGGTTGCGTCATGTTAGAAAGTTTGTATCTACTTCAGGACATGTTTAAGTCAGGGGGCACTCATTCAGAAGATAGTTTAATACCTGTCAGTTTGATTGTTGTCAAGCAAAATACATTAAACAGATATGGAATCGCTGCTAGTGTATTGTGTGGTTGTTATTTTTTAGGAAGAAAATAGTTTTTAATATTTTTATAATTTCCTGTAAATTCATGTTTCCGTTGCTTTAAACCTTAATCACTACAACTGTGTGTAACCTTTTCACACATTATACAGCCCTGCTCTTGCAGATTTTATCTGGAGACGTAGTATTAGAGAGCTGGCTGCCTTGTGCCCTTACACCACCGTTATTTACTTCCCATTCGGATGTTCCGTGTACTTGCTCATGTGGATTGAATGCACCAAACAATCCATTGCAGCCCACAAGTACAGAGTGCAGGATGCACTACCATGTAATCAGATCTGGACCAAAACCTCTGTCTGCAGCTAGGGGTCAGTCACCGGTAGCACTTACATAATGAGTATTGATAATGTCTTAATTCTGGAGCCAGTTCCAGGATTAAGATATTATCAAAGAGTGTCCGTGGAAACTGGGCTTTATCTTTTGTCAGAAATACCATGATGAGCCATATACTGTACAAAGCTATGCAATTGTTAACAAAATGCAGGACAACACAGGGTAGATTAGATGTTATGTAAAATAAAAAGATATGTACAAAGTAAGCTAGGAAGCTAGACTGGCCGATGTAAGCACATTTTAGTAGTGTGATATCCGGCAATGCTTCTGGGCATCTCAACATTGATCTAAACATTTGGAAGAGGCATCACCTAGTCTCAAGTCTGAACTACTCTGGGCACAAGGCCCGTCCAGAAATTCTATGTTGGATTCCTGTGCTAGTTTACATCTGGAGACAAACAACATGTGTTCCCAGTATTGTATGGCTGCCAGTAGGATGCTCTCAGTATTATATGATGCTTATATTGTTGCATTCTGTATTGTGTCTTAATATTGGGTCACTTAATCATATATCAGGTGGCTTTACAAGGGCTGCCATCAGAAAATGCGGGGCCTGAAACACAGCCATGGGGCTCCACCCCCAAGGTGATATCATTGGTGACATCACATAGGGGCGTGACACTGCTGACCGCTTTAACAGCAGGCCGGTACACAGGGAAATTTTTCCCTGCGCATTGCCCCACTACTCGACGGGCCTCCATCATGGGGGCCCGGGCCAATTGTCCCTCTCTGATGGCGGCCCCGGGCTTTATATTGTGATCAACTCATCAGAAAGTAAACTTTAAAACCTCCAGTATAGTACCTGTAGACCAATACTCCATGTAGCTCAGTTACCAATCCCTCAAATGCTAAAATGGTAGTAGTGATAAGCAAACATACAGATGCTTAAAGGAAGGGAAATCTACAATAGAAACACAGAACAAAAAAAACACAGTACTATTTAGTGTAACCAGTAACAAAGAAAAGATTCAACAATGCTGCAGTAACTAATCAAATTCTGGCTCTAATTATTATGTACTTGGTAAATTAATAGCTAGAATCTGATTGGTTGGAGACAACAAAAATACTTTTAAAGCTTTTGTAAAGTTAGTGTAAATGGGTCACTATTATGCCCATGTCTGTGACATATAAAGTATTGCCCTTTGTTCTTCTTCAGACAGGTAGTGTAAAAGAACCAGTCTTTCTCATATCACTTTAATATGTGAAACTTGCAGCTCCAGACTTAGCCGGCAGAGCGTTTGACGCACTAAGAAGAAATTTAAATAAGGGAATAAATAAGCGGTTACATTCCCCGCTTAGAACATCTTCTTTCCGAAATAGGGACATCCGAAAGTTCCTTTTCGGATGTCCCTATTTCGAATATCGCCCACTTTATAATTTTTTTTTCAGAATGGGCGAGTATGCCGATTGGCATATTTCACCCATTCTCATTCGGAAACAGCCGATATCCCGCTAGCGCAGGACTGCAGGGAAAGGTGAGGGTCAGGCTGCAGGGGAGGGAGGGCGGCTTAGGGTCAGGCTGCAGGGAAGGGAGGGCTAG
>WWET01000316.1:21010-32229 GCA_011038615.1 Limnodynastes dumerilii
GCATGGCCCAAATTTTTCCCGCCTTTATGACAGGTTTTAGACTAGTAACGAATATAATCAGTAAAAATATTACCGTAGGAAAATATATTTCAGTTGACAAGTGGATTTAGATAACAGCCAAATCATAATAGTAGGCACGTGTGGGGGGACAAAAAGTGAAATCCCACCTTATGGATAGAAAGTGGAATTTTACACTTAATTCTTGGGGTTTTTTTTGAATAAATTTAATGAGTCTTCAAAAGAACAAGAAAGTACTATAATTTGAATCCACCAGGTGGCAACCCATACACAATAAATACCTTAACACTGTGCTATTCATTTAAAACATTGGGCTCTATATACTATCATTAGCACATTGAGCGCTAATGATAGCAACAAGGCTTGCTGCGCCTCGGTCAGGTATTCCAGCGGTCTCCCGATATGTGCCCCCTCTTCCTCCCCCTAATAACAGCTATTAGGGGGAGGAAAAGGGGGGTATATGGGGAGACCGCTGGAATACTTATCCTAACGCCATCTTCAGATGGCGTTATTTAACGTGTCGGTGTGAATTGTTAAAATCCACGCTGACACTTAGTAAATAAAGCGACCTGCCAGCCCGCATTCATTAGAGCGGGACGGCAATCTGGAGTGTTAATGTGATCATATTGTAAATACGGTCTTCTTCGTTTTCATATGATAAAGCCCGTTTTCACACGAAAACGGGCTATATTATATGAAAGTGATCATAGTAAATAGAGCCCATAGTTATATGAAATAAGGTAAGAATAGATTCATTTTTATTACTGATAAATTTTATATAAACTCGGTTTAACAAACCGTGAATGCAATATATAGAAAGATTATATTCATCATATGTGAATATCTTTATAATGGAGTATAGACAAAATATTATAGCTGCTGGGATTACACAGCACAGTTGACTATTAAAGCAGTTAACAATTAACTCTGATAGATCCAACATAGTTAAACATGGAGGGACGTATTCAGACCTTCAGGAGTTTACCGATATGAACTACTGCGCATAATTTTGTTACGCAATCTACGTAACTTTTTGAAACGTAGATCGCGTATACACGGTCTTAAAGACCACGTATACGCAATCTACGTTGCAAAAAGTAACGTAGATAGCGTAACAAAATTACTGAGCATGTCCATCTCCACCTTGATTTTAATAACTGTCTAAAAGTGTTCAAATCGTTATTGTTTGTGATATAAGCTCACGAATCTTCTGGTTCAATACAACAAATTATAAACGATCAGTGCCAAACATGTAAAAAATATAAATGGTGGGTGTCGTTGGTCAGGAGGTGGTGAGCTTCTATTGTTTGAGCCTGCAGCGAGTGTGTCTTCCCGGGAGTTCCATTTTAAATACCTTGCTGTTCGTCTGATTCGGTACGTGGCTCTCCCCCCTGAGGGGTTTTATCTTGTTTGGCTATTCAATTGTTTTTTTAGTGTGTATTTTTTTTTGTATTTATTATTTTTATACTAGGTAATATATATGTTTCAGTAAATTGTATCTGGTTTTACACATTTTTGCATTTATATTTTTTACATGTTTGGCACGTGGCAACACTGTATTGGTATGGAGAGAGGCTTTAAAACAGAGGATTCGTTTAGATCTGGACATAGGAGTTCCACAAACTTTATTTGAGGACACTATTCAAGAGACTGATCGTTTATAATTTGTTGCTGTAGTTAATAAATTAACAATATCTAACTGAGGGGATTTTACATAATATATAATTGTACAACACCTAAAATGCAACATGTGCATTGTGTTACATGCCGTAGTATCGGCATGTAACGCACTCACCTGTTCCCCCCTGGCTCTCTCCCGGTGGGCACATTCACTCCCTGCTCTCCGGCCGGCTTCCCCTGCATGCTGTCACATGGGCAGACAGCATGCAAATTAGCCATGTGCCGATCGTTCTTCCCCGTCTCCGTCTCCCCATTGGCTGCTGCTCAGCTGTTCTGGCTGCCAGAACGCTCATTCACCTTGCGTTGTGGTGCGCTGTCTTCTCCCTGGTCCCAGCTGTAGTATAAGTAGCCGGGACACACTGTAATTAGGTCAGGGAGGCTGGTTCTCCTGATTGACCAGCATCCCTGCAAATAGAGCAGTGATTTCATGCCAGCCTCGTCGGTTATAGCTTCTGCTACCCAGTGCTTCTGCCTTTTTCTTCTCTGTCTCTTTTTCTGTTTTGCTGCCTTTCCTGATCATTGTGTGCCCTATCCTGATCCAGCCCTTTGTGTCTCTTGTCTCTTGCTCCTTGCCTCTGTTTGATGTTTGTTCCCTGGTCATTTGAGTGAGTGTTCGCCCCAGTTTGTTGCACTGTTTGTCTGTTGTTGTGGTGTCCTATCTCACTAGGGTTTTTCTCTCTGTTTGGTCTCAGTGTCTTACTGTTACACTCTGCAGGAATAAACCTAGCAGAGTGTGAAGTTCCCTTCTGGGTTTTATTTGCCTGTGTTTTCTCCCAGCTGCAGTAAAATCCATGGAGGTGTAATTGCTGCAGCTGATTAGAAGAGTGTTCCTTAAATCGCCTTTGTCGGTTATAGCGTCTGGTTTGCCTGCGTTCTGCCTGCCGTCTGATCGTGCTCTGCTGAGTTTCTGATTGTGTTGGACCCCATGTGTTTATCTTGGTGTTACCCTCTTTTCTTCCTTTTGCCCTTATCAACTTTTGTTTGTCTGCCCGCTGTCCTGCTTGAAGTGCGCGGCGCGAGTGGCTTGATGCTCGCGACGGCATCTTCAGCCCCTGTCAGGTTTCCGGCCAGCCTCCCGCCATGCGTGGTGTGCTTCTGTGTTTGTCATCCTGTATTTTCCATTCCTGCCGGGCAAGTGTTTCCATCTACTCTCCTCCGGTGCATGCACGATGCTGTTGCCATCTTGCAGTGTTCTGGAGTCCACCTGGTTGTACTCTGTTTACATTTGCCACCCAGTGTTTACCATCTCACCTGCGTGTGCTTCTCACCTTCCTGTATTCTCCACTGTGTTTTCCATCTCTCAGTGTGTATTGGTGAGTGTTTTGATTAACACCGTGCATACCATCTCTCAGTGTGTATTGTGAGTTAGAGTCAGCCCATCAGATTCTGCTCTCCTATTTCTCTGTTCCATCTATTTACGTACCTGGCTCGGTGTCATCCTAGGATCTGTTGTGCCTCCAGGTATTGTAGCTATCCAAGGGCTTCTAGCTGGTTACCATCTCCTGGGTATTCTGTACCCTTCAGTTCTATCCAGGCTATCTCCCTATCTACCTGTTATTGTGTGCAAGGGTTCCAGTCTGTTCCTTGTATATTTTCCCCTGTGTGCAAGGGTTCCTGTCTGCATTCTGGTGTGCTTGGGTTCCTGGATTGGTATCCACGCTGCAGCTCTTCCCATGGTGGCAATCACTGGGGGCCGCGACCTATCAGGTTCCAGCAGCCCAGAATATTCTCACCATCCGATTCTCTAGAGAAAACCTGGCACTGATTTAGACTATCTTCCCCGGTGAGAACCCCTTGGGAGACTGTAACACTTACTCGCACGCATAGGAGGTGTCCATCGGGGTCCGCGACCTGTCACTCTCCTGCGACCCAGCCTGTCCCCACCATCGGGGGCTCCAGTGAACCCCAGGCTTTGGTTAGACTCCGCACCCTGGTGCTCATACTCCTAACACCTGGTAAGTAGCAAACATAAACAGTTCAAATCAGGGTCCTAAAGTACAACATGTTATTCTTTAATAAGTACAAAAAACAGAGTCCTAAGGTGCTTCATATTATTCTTCAATCTAAATTAAGGTGCTTAATATGTGTGAAGCATTATTGTAAAGAGTGTAAAAAGGATCTTTAAAACTCCCTCCTACATTAAAAACCATTTCAATTCAAAAAGACTATTTAGACCTTCAGGATTTAATGTCCCCATTCTAAAAATCAACTCCATTTCTTTTTAGCAATCTTTTCTTGTCCTTTATGATTTCTCCAATCCCCTTCTACTTTTTTTGATACCTATTAAATTCTTAATTCCTTTCTTATCACAATTGTGGACTTCTTTAAAATGTTGAGAAAGTGGATGTTTGAGTTTTCCTTTTTTTAAATATTGTTCAAATGTTTTCTCCATCTTTCTTTCAATTTTCTCGTGGCCCTTCCAACGTCCAGCTTAGTTCATGAACATCAGATATAGACAGTTCTGGTACTTTTCTAGTTTTCTGGTTGTAGAAAGAGCTTATTTTGGATTTGTCCAGACATATGATACTTTCACAGAGAATATGACATCGCCGTATTCACTAAAGGTAAAGTCCTGGGACTTTAGCCTTTAGCAAAATCTACACAGCAAATATCGCAGACAAAAAATCATTTGCCATGTTAAACATAGCCCAGACCGGATTCACTACTACGGATTTTACTAAATCGCCTCTAGTGCGGTCTGTAAGGGTTGAAAAAAACGCGCCTCCTGTGTGTGTCGCTTTCCAAGAAAGCGACACACACTTTAGCTGAAAAACACGTCAATAGCTTTGACATGTGTTTTTCATTATGTAAAAATGGTGTGCAGCATCATTATATCCCTTATTATGCAGACGCATCTAGTAGTATAAGGGCTTCGCCTTATAGTGCTATAAGCGTCAGCCTGACAAGGGTTAAAATGATGGAAAGTAATTTGTAATGTGTAAAAAAATTGAAAAACATTTTAAAAAATAAACAGAAATAAACTACATGACAAAACATTACAAAAATTTGACGTCATAAACGTTAGAGGGCTCTAGTATCTATGATGTCAAATTCTGTATAAAAGAGGTACCTCTAGCGACCGAATGGTTATTAGCAGCGGTACCCCCGACAAGAAAGCAGGAGGACGTCGTGGCAAGTGCCAGAAGAGGCTGAAGACCAGCTACAAGTAACAGAGAAGCCTCTTCACTGAATCGGACCATCCACTTCAATGAAGATGAGAAGATCTGCAAGCAACTTCTCAAGAATAGCTTTCCAATCGTCTGGAACAATGTGCAAGTCATCCCAAGACAGATGACTGCAAAACGGTGAGTGTATACTTCACTTTAGTTTGTATTACACATATACACTATACATTTGCATGCAGTTTAGTTAAAACAGGGTGGCCACCATTATAGTTAAAATAAACACACAGGGACTCATTTATTATATTGTTTTAATGTTTAGAAATGTATTGTTTATTTATGTAATTTATTTCTGTTTATTATGGGAAATGGTTTTTTTATTTTTTACACATTACACATTACTTGCCATCATTTTAACCCTTGTCAAGCTGTCGCTTACATTACTATAAGGATCAGCATGGCCACAAACACATGGCCGTGCTTTGCCTTATAGTAGTATATGCGTTGGCAGGATAAATGATAAAATAATTCATGCCGATTTTGAAATGGACGATCGTCGTGCTTTTCAATAGAATGGCAATGGCAATGTGTCCATTTTAAAATCGATCAACATTGACGGCGATGATTAATCGCTGCAAAAAAGCGCTGCTTAGTAAATGCCGCAATTTTTTGCCAAAAATCGCAGCAAATTCGCTAGCGATTAATAATCGCTGTCAAAAAGCGACTAGTAAATGAGGCCCTGAGACTGTTGAAACACGTTGGTGAATAGGACAGAGTGACGACATCAGTTCTTAGGTATAGGAAGTGAAGTCTCAGCACTAATAGAGGATGGTGCTCTCCCCGCTACAATGACGGCCGTACAGACCTCGGGTGGCCGTAAGGCGCTCGTAGGTCTGGATCAGGCCCTTTATCACTATTGCCATTGGAGCTGAAGGGCACATTAACCGCTGTTATGTTTATTTTTAATCCTATATGTGATTTTTAAATAAATGAATTTCTGTAGCAGCTGGGAATAACTGCCTGTTATTGAACCTGTTATCACCGGAGGAGAAGGAAAACCCTTTTCAAAGGGGGTCTCCATACACAAGAGTAGAAGTAAGATATGAAAGAAACCCTAATGAATGTGCACTAACTGAAGAATCTGAATGTAAGTAATTAGAAACTTGTGTGTGGTGATTCTCTTAAAGTGAACGTATTACACTAGGAGGAGGGGTATCGTTTTTCTTCTTTTTCCATATATGTACTGATCGGAGGAATTGATGATTGAAGGGGATATGGGTCAACTTTTGGATATATTCCAACCTCTAGGTTTCTCAAGCAACTGAGGAACATTTTGAGACAGTAATTTAGACTATTTCTTTCCGATTCAAGGCTACAGCGCTCACTAGGCAAACAGATATTTTGAACTAAAAATGGGGGTTTGGTCTCAACAATCAAGCGCAGAAAAAATCCCTGTCAGCCAAAAGTCACCCACCGGGAGAAGTCTCAATCCTCCCAATAAACGTAATAAAAGAAATATGTGGTGTGGTGGGATTAATAGGCGCTGGGATTATTAAACCAGAGAAAGGAGTGCCAGTATAAAATTATTTATAACTACAACCATCTAAGATCTATAAATAATCAATTTCCAAAATTTTAATTAAAAGTCCATGCCAGAGGTGCTGTATGATGATTGAAGATCTTATAATGTTCCCCTCAATGATGAAGTACCATAGAAATGAAATAAAACAATATTTATTAAGACAGATCCTCAACAACAAGCTAAAAGAACTGAATCATACCAGGGGAAGATGGAACAGGTAAAACAATATGCTGCGGCCCTAGAATGGAATACCTGGGTGACGGCGTTCAGAAAATAAGAACTTAAAGTTACACCTGGGCAAAACCATGTTGATTTCAGGGGGAGTCAAGTTCATTTTATTCTATGCATGCAGGGAGAATGCTTTGCTTTTACTTATTGCACACAGATACCTGATCAGCTTCACTTTTAAACTGCTAATTAGACTTGAGCTGGGAAACATCACCTTTTAACTATAATACTGTTGCAACAAATGAAATTTGACTCCCCTGAAATCAACATGGTTTAGCCCAGGTGTAACTTTAAGTTCTTATTTTCAGCCTCTGAATCAGGCCCGATGTCTCCACCACACCACATATTTCTTTTAAACTGATATTTTGGTTTATTTTGTACATTCAGCTGGTTTATATTGATTGATTGTTTTGGTATTTTGGGGGATTAGGTAATGAACCACCTGTTTGCTTAGAGCTGCAGTCTGCTTTGGGAGCGCAGGGATTCAAAGCCTTTCTGTATTGTGTTATATATTTGATTTTATCCCATAAATTACCTATAAAGTTGTTTCTTTATAAAACACAACTCCATAAAAGTTACAAATGAATCCCTTAATAAAGTTGCTCTAGTATTACTAACAGGTTTTAAAGAATCACCCAATAAGTTGAGCTGCTTTTAATGATAACATTTTATTTGGCACATTAAATAAATATACAAAAAACTGAAAGTCTGGCAATGGATTCATTGAATTGGTAGGTTTCTTTGTTACCAGTAAGTGTATTGAGTGTGTCAGAAATTGCCCCTTTCATGAAAGTAGGTAGGTCTGCATCAAGAGTATTGGATATTCAGTATGCATGTATTCCATCTATGGCAGATTCCTTGAGTTCATTATTAGTTTAGGTGAATTGTATCATTCTTCCTAAGAAACTCAATCCATTGTAATCTCCAGATCCCTGCATGAGATTACAGAATATTATCCAGTAGGAAAGTCTTTAAGGGGATACTGTAGAGTTTGCCCAAGAAGGAAATGTGCCCAGATCAAACATGTAATATCCCCAGCTGTTAATGGCCAGTGTAATGACAAGTACTCCAACGATGTTCAGCAAAAATCCAGCTTTGGCCTAAAATGAAGTAAAATGAGGATATATAAAATGAATAAAAGTAATGTACTGCTCAACACCTTTCCTCCATACTTCCATACTCTGACACCATGTACTATTCCAACCAAATGAGGAAGAATTAACTGCTATATTCTGTGCTTCCTACTTTGCTATCCATCCTCTTGACCCTGTACCCTGACAAGTACAGGGCGGCTATCAGTATCCTACCGCTGACACTTGCTGCTTAGATTTGCACATTAGCGGGCCAATAATAACTTCCCTGCGCATCGGCCTGGTGTCAATGTGTCCCAGGCCCCAACATATTGCTTATGTGTAACCATACAATCTCTCTTTCTCACTCTCTCACCCCCTCTTTCTCCTGTTGTTTTCTTCCACTTTATTCAAGCATGCACTAATTACTCCATTTCAGGAAAACAAAACTCTGACCCAAACTCTCCCTCAATTTATTGGCCAGCTTATATACCCCTCAAAGCTGCTGCTCAAGAGACTTGCCTACACTCACCTCACTCACTTCCTTTCCTCACACAATCTTCTGGATCCTCTTCCCAACACTCTACCAAAACTGCTCTGAACTAGATGGTCAATGGCTTAATCACTGCTAATCTACATCTAACGTGTGTCGGCACTTGAGGACTAAGCACATCCTCTAGCGTTTCAGGACATTCACTTCGGTCAGGAGCCCGGGAGGGTATTCCGTGACAAACTTTATTATTCTCATTGTGTCAGCTACCACTCTTTGGCAACGGAGAGGACCCGCTATTATTACTTTTGACATCTTTGATATACTGGAACCCTGAGCCCACTGATTGCACTGGTCGTCCTTTGGACAAAAGGGACCACTCTTTTCCGGAACCATAATACCAACCAAATCTATACCACGGTGGTAACTATATCAGCTGACATATATATATGCTGCTCAAGAGACTTGCCTACACTCACCTCACTCACTCAATATATATACCATCTCTCTCTCTCTCTCTCTCTCTCACAGCCTATAGGGTCAGGGAGGCTGGTCCAAAGGGGATGCCTGTGATTGGACAGCCTCCCTGTAAATACACCGGCAGGGGCATTCTGCTCTTGCCGGTTTTAATGTCTTTTCTGCAGTCCTGTGACCTGATATCTCGTTGCTCTTAGTGCTATTGCCTTATACTACTCTCCTCTACAGTGTATGAACAATGGATTATGATTTTTAACATTTCTTGCAAAATTCGGATAAAATAATGGCAATACTTTATATTACCTAAAGCAAGCTATGATTCTGCTAGTACTTTGTTGGGCCACCCTTGGCTTTGATAATAGCTTTTACTTGGTGTGGCACGCTCTTAATGTATCTTAGCTAACTCTTTGATTCTACGATCAGAATTCCAAATAAAATATAAAATCCCAATCCTAATTCATTGTCCAACCACTATACACTAAACAAATGCTCAGAATCACAGTTACAGGACTTCTCCAGGGCTGCATCCACTCTCTGGAATAACCATGCTCATCCTCATTCTTAACATTTGTCTAACTATTTTTCTATCCAGCATTCCTCTCTGTTACATGATTAACACAAACATGAACACTTTTTCTTTCTATACTAAAATTCCCCTCATTCGTGCTGTGTGACTGGATCACACAGAGCACTGAGCACTTTTACCATACAAGTTGGCTGATCCATTGTGTAATATATAGCACATGCCATTATATATCAATCCTCAATGTCCTATAGAGTGTAATCTTGTGGGCAGAGATCCCTTAACCACTCAGTCTGTCTGTTATCAAGCAGTCTTCTTTATAATAATCCTTTATACCACACATATGTGCCCTCTCTCATTCTTGTCGTTTCCACCTATGCAACATTGCATGCATACATCCCTTCCTCACCAATGAAGCTACTAAAACCCTCATCCACTCTTTAGTCATATCATGCCACCCTTCAATCTATCCTTTCTTTTCCTTCCTTCCCCCCTCTCCTCCGCTCCCACCAGCAGTCCACTTCCTTCCCCCTCCTAATGTCATCTGCAAGTTCATCCCTCACACTTAGTGTGTTAGATCACGTGAGCAGGGCCCTCCACCCTAGTGTTGTTCCCACCTCCATTACTCCACCCTCACTTTGTACCCTCTTGTCCCAATCTGCTACCCTTTTACCCCATCCCCACCTGGCGGCTCCCTCTCAACCTCTCACTGCGCTCTATCCCCTCCTCTCTGATCTGTCAAGCTTGACACCCTGAATTTTGCCTTGTGTTCTCTGCTTACTTCAATTTATAGTATTTTTGTGATATTTTTATAATTATATTGTATTTTATTATGTACTATGCTGTCCATCCCTGTATGTCTGTACTGTATTTTGTTGTATTTTTTACGGTGCTGCGGACACCTTGTGGCGCCTTATAAATAAACGTTAATAATAATAATAATACATTGCAGCAAATCTGGATCTTTTGTGTAGGAAATTGAAGAATTACTTACCATATCAACAACCTTCAGCTGTCCATATGAAAATGCTATGGCATTAGGGGGCGTGGCCACTGGTAACATGAATGCAAGGGAGGAGGAGAGCGTACATGGTATCATTATGTATAATGGGTTTCTCTGGATGGCTTTTGCCTAGATGATGAAAAAAACAAGTATGAAAATAATGTAGCCATTAGTTAAATATAGGGGAAAGAGTAATAAGTGTAATATTTCATTATTATTATTATACTATTGTGGAACTCTTACCATAGATGCTAGAATGGGTAGGAAAAGCGTTGTGGTGGCCACATTACTGGTACATTCTGTGAACGTAGCGACCAGCAGGCATAGAACTAAGGCAATAGCTACAGGATGTATATTCTCCAGTGGAGTGAGCTTGTCTCCAAGCCATCTGGATAGTCCTGATTCCTACAACACACAGACAGGTTTATATTGTTTCTTTTATTTATTAACTTACATAGATCATTGTAGTTCACTGAGCTTTGGGATGTAGTTCAGAGTGACTCATTTATTCATGTTGTGTTATGAATGCCACAACCAGGGCATGGAGTCTAACTAGGGCCTGGTCTTCACTAGAGCCCCTGATGGTGGGGATAGTCTGTGATGCAGGCAACCTAGCAGGTCGTGGCCCCTGGAGGCGACATCCGGAGAAGGAAAAGGAAATAAAGACGGAAGAAGGCTGGAGAAAAAGAAAGGGAACAAGCCAGCTAGCAGAGGCGAGCTCTGACAAACTACACAAAAATACAAATGAAACGCACAAGGGTTAGCGCACACTCACCCAAATAGAGGGAGCACCACAGGGGCACCACACAGTCACAGCAAAAGGAAAGAGGCTAGGTTGGAACAGAGGTAACACTAGGACAAGAAGGCTGGAGAACACAAGGAGTAGGCAGGGTAACTACAGGAGCTAGGGCACTCAGAAATCAAAATAAATGCACTAGGCAAAGCACTAGGCAAGAGCAGAAAACAGACTGGTCTAACCAAGAACTGTAACTGGCAGCAAGTGACAACGGGCCTGATCCAGAGCTA
>WWET01000316.1:32680-64041 GCA_011038615.1 Limnodynastes dumerilii
CGCCGTAGGGACGCTGGAGAGGACGTCCTCCAGCGTCCCTACGCTCACGTTAGTGCTGGTGGGCGGGGGGAGTTAAGTAAATGAGGGTGGGGGGCGTGCTAAGAGGCCATACGCTCCTGTGTGAGCATATGGCCCCTTCCTTACGCTGGGCGAAGCTAGGGTAGCCTTCAGCCGGCGTAAGGAAGGGGCCATACGCCCGCACAGGGGGAGTGTCGGGCCAGAGCACCGATGTTGCGCTGAACGCTACAGCGCTCAGTGTAACATCGTAGCTCTGGATCAGGCCCAATGCTGCTAAAACTTATAAAGGAGCTGCTGGCCAGTGATTAACTGGCAGATCCACGCCTACGGCTCCGATAGGCTGTGTGACCTATTATTAAAACAGTAGCCAGAAGGTCATAAAAGGCAGAGGGAGGAGGGGCACGCCCACTATTAGTAGCAGCTGTTAGTAAAAATGGGCCTGATCCAGACCTACGATCATAAAAAGCTCATGTACGTAGCATATTTACGCCAGCGTACCTCCGATGCATTCCCCCTGTTCATACTTACTTTTTCCGTCTTACACTGAGCAAACCCTACCCTAACTTTTCCACGCGTAGCCGCGGTCATCGTAATGCTCCTTGCGTAGTTACGACGCTTAGCACGCCCAAACTGTACAATTTAAATGGCTCTCGGTGCGTATTTATGGCTTTTGTAATGCAGGCTTGCCCCCTCAAGCGTAGTACGCTCAAGGCTCATATGCTCAGACTTTCATAGGGTAACATGAACGTAACACCTGCCCCGAGCATGCGCAGTAAGTACAGATGTCCGTTTATATGCTTGCGACCATCGTAAAAATGCACCCGAGCGTGGGTCTGGATCAGGCTCAATGGGCCGGATCCAGACCTACCAGCGCCTTATGTGCGCCAAAGGTCATTACGGCCAGCAGCGTAGCGCACAGTGCATGCCCTGTGCAATCCTCGCTAAAGGTAGTAAAATTGGACACTAACATGTCCAGATTCCTGCCTTAACATTTACGACTTAGTCTGCAGCCTTATGTAATGCTACTTCCTAATTTACGCTCTGTCCTATAGAGGGTAAGCTTGTGAGCAGGGCCCTCTTACCCACCCAGTCTATCTGTTATTAACCAGTCTTGTTTATAATAATTGTTAAAAATTGTAAAGCGCTACGTAATCTGCTGACGCTATATAAAAACCTGTTATTAAATAAATATATAATACATTTCCTCTAGAAAGAACATTTTCAAAACTGTTAGAGTTTCACACAAAACTGGTAGTTTGACATAAGGCGGCATATGTCTGCATGGCATACACAGGTGCTTTCAGAATGGGAACCCACCTCTCTACACCCCCAAATTTCAGATGACTGGAGGGGGAGGATTGGAAGGGTGTAGAGCAAGTTTTGATGCATAAAAATCATACTCATTTGTATGCATGTGTTTGCTCAGTATGCATGTGAATATGGACAATATGGGATAGAGCTGGCAATGTTTTGCCCCTTCCTCTCATTTATATAAGCAGCTGATTCATTGCCAATTCATTGCCAATGGGTATGCAAATAGAATTTCTCCTACTAGCATACAGTCATTTTCTACAGTCATGTTACTAATGTAATGGTAGGATTATCTACCTCACTGCCTTTAGCCAGAGCAAATCCTCCTCCCAGCAGAAGGACTATGTTCCATGGCATCTTCTGGTTCACAGTCTTCCAGTCTAGAAGAGCTGGTGGCACAAATGCCCTTTCCTTTTGTCCTAATATGAAATACAAAATAAGAAATATATATTGGCTTTTCAAAAGTGTCTGCACAAATAATGATTACACGTGCATGAACACATAACGGATAAACAGAGATCCAAGTTATTTAAATTTATTATCTATGTATTATTTCATTGTCTTTGCTAGAAGAAAGGGATTTAGACATTTAATTATAGGGACAATGGGCCTGATCCAGACCTACAATGTAGCGCTATGCGTACTAACGTTCAGCGTAACATCGTGGGACTCCCCTGACGCTCCCCCTGCCTCATCGTATTTACCCTCGGTTATGCCGGCTTAAGGTTACCCTAACTTCAGCCGGCGTAAGCGAGGGTAACTACGCTGGGACAGCGGCGTAGTTAAGCAAACGCCGCCCTTCCAGCCTCATTACCCTGCCTCCCCTTCCTCTCTATACTAAACTTTGCATAGTAACGGCGAGGGACGGCCATTACTACACTGTAACTACGGACGCCCGATCCATGATCGGGCGTTTCCATAGTTACGCCTGGCAACATCTGCCCGGCGCATGCGCAGATCGGCTTTTCAGCGGGCGTAGGTCTGGATCAGGCCCAATGGCACAATGGAAGCTTATACATGTGTACATACTGTATTTGACTGCAGAATTTGACATTTTGGTTGATGGTGGACAATTGGCTGGTGACTATGCTGAAAGATAGAAATTCCAGGCATACCTGCTGGTAATTTACAGATAGCATTGTATCACAACACAAACTATAATTGTTTTAGAGGATGGAGGTTAGCCAGTGTGTGTTGGCTGGATTTTACATAAATATATTCCAGGGCAGAAAATAGCCTTCATCTGACTATGAAAATCACACAATATGCACCAATAATAGTAGTAAAACTGTGTAAGAGTTTGTGCCTCTAATTAGTGTTGTCAGTAACAGATATGAAATATCATAAACGTACAGTATTGCCCATGCCGAATCTACACAAAGTTATAAACGGAGTAGCTAGCTTGGCATACATGCCAACCATGTCATGTTTGATAGCCAGCGATAGCTACTGGAAATTGAATATTGTATTATTACCAGTGGTACTCACACCCAGCGGAAAAAACATGAATTTATAATGTCAGTTCTCAAAATGATATGGGCAGTCCTTCAAGTTTGGGTCTTGCTCCTAACTGGTTACAGCCTGCTGACCAATCACCTTCTCCTTGCAAGGGGAAGGAGAGATAATTAGATAAGCATATCTTTAATTAATCAAGGCTCAGGGTGGTTCCATGTGAGGGCCGCATCTCCAAAGGTGATTATATTTTTGGGTTAAATATAGAGATTTACCATAATAGAGGAGGGAGGTGCTGGAATATGAATGTGGATAGAATTTCTAGGCCAACAGGTTAAAGTAAAGTGGGTTTACAAGTCACAGATTCTGACATAGGTGGTACTTGTTCCTAACAAGAGTGAAAATGTATTACAAACAATAACAAAGAATCACTAAGCACTGATCCTTTCTAAATACAACAAACAAACAAACACAAAAAAATGACTAAAATAAAACCAAAAAGATGACCATTTTGTTGAAAATAAAAATGCTCATTAAAATATAGTTATAAAATGCCAACATACCATAAGCAAAATCCTATCCTTCAATATCAGTTATGCTAATTAAGGTCCAGATTTCATAAGTATGAATGAAAGTCATCAGAAAAATGGTACTGTGCATGCGCAGTTCCATTATTTCCGCAACAGAGAGCAGCCGAACGATGCTGCACTCTGTATTGACTCTGTAATTTCCCTGTTTTGAAAGTTGTGCCTTTATACGGCGGCGTAAGGGCCGACAGCCGTAACTATAGTTATGGCCAACAATTGTTACGAAAAGAGGGCTTCTCCCCCTTTACGCATGCCGTATCTCCGCCGTAAAGGTGGAGATAGCCATGCAAATTAGGGGACGATGCGGGGAATACCTGATCGTAAACTTTAGGGTAGGAATCTGGAGACGTAAGTGTCCAGATTTACGCCTGCCAGGGGGGAGTGCACGGGGCGTGCTCTCCCCACTACGATGGCGGCCGTACAGACCTCGGTCGGCCATAAGGCACCCGTAGGAATGGATCAGGACCATACTCACTATTCAGCGCAGCAACTTCTTTCTTCTGTCGATCGATTGATTATCCTCTGCGAGGCAGAAGCAATCGATTTCCCAGCCAGTTTAAAAAAGGGCCGTTCAAGGAGGTGACATTCCCCCCAACTCATATATAAGAAAAAATGTATATCAAAAAAAATCATCAAAATACCAAATCAGGTAAATATTTGCTTCATCTTCTTCAGTGGTTCTCAAACTGTGGCTTCATGGGGTTGCCAAGCCAACCTTCAGACAGGAGATGGTGTTCTCTGGACACTGATAGTGGTGCCCGGAGATCAGTTTAAGCTGTCTAATAAGATATTGCTATTACGGTAGTGGTGTTTCTGTAATGGTTGTGTGTGAGTGTGCGGCGCACATGAGCACCACAGAAAAGCACCACAGAAAAGGGAGCCCTGTGGCACAAATCCTGCTTGACTGGCTGCCATGAGTAGACTGAGGATTGTTAAAGCTGGAGTAAATTTTACCTGACTGCTCCGGGTCCTGGGGCTTACATGAGGGAAAATCAGAAGGAAAAAGGAAAAGCATGAGGGCTATAAAAACAGCAACCGTTGCATCTGTGACATATCTGAAAAAGACAAATATATAAAGTCACTATTTTTTTTTCTTAGCTGATGTAAATATGGTTAAGCAGCCATATTTGTTACCACAACAGGCAAATATTAAACAGACTATGAACTGGATCCAGACTTGTAAACAACACCCCACTTATGCAAGCAGAGTGTATAAGTGGGGTGTCTGGAGAGGAGTGTGCATCCTCCAGATGTTACATGCTATATCTCCACATAACACCTATCCTACAAAACTGAGCTCTGTAAAATGGGATATAAGAACAAAGGGGCGGTTCTTCCCCTCCACCTGCCAAGGTGGGCAGGGAAAGTATTTTAATTGTACAGTAGGGTAGGGAATATGGACAGACCGCTGATCCACACGTGTGACTTAAGGCTGCAGTATAGCAGAATCAGGGACTAAGGGCCTGATCGAGAGCTACGGCCGCAAGCGATCGTACGCCGATCATAAGCGAAAATTCGTGAAAAAAAACGCACCACGCATGTGCAGTATGACAACTTCCGGTCGACCGAAGGACATGAGCGAACAGCGAGCGTATTTTTAGCGTATTTTTCGCTCAAGGGGCGTGCGTTTTTTGTACGACGATAGTCTGGACGCTCGAGTTACTACACAGAGGCGGGGATAGCCATTTAAATTGTACAGTATGGGCGTGCTAAGCCCAGTACGACCAGCGTATGGGTACGAAAATTTGCACGTACGCTGGAAAATCTTAGGGTAGGGTTCAGCCGCCGTAAGCAGGTACAATCAATGGGAGTGTTATGGGCGTGAAAGTTTATATGCCCGGGTGAACATACGCTACGCTCGCGGGCGATTGGGGTCGTAGGTCTGGATCAGGCCCTAAGTCACTAAAACTCCATGCGAGAGAGGGGAGTGTTAGGGGAAGTTCACTCCCCTCTTCCCTGTGGACTTTAACATAGGATCAGGTGCTTTGTAGATAAGTTCAAAAAAATGTATAAAATAAAAAATAAAAGGAAATGTAAAGAAGTTGCTCATTGCTTACTTGCACTGCTTCAAAAGCACAGAGGATCCTATGCAGCCGATGCAACTCTGCTGATCACACATGGTAGCGCTTATTTTACCTGCTCAGTTATATAGCTGTCATGTTTTTGACAATTAATTGGCTAAGCAATACAAGTAAGGGCCGCTACAAGGGATCGGCTGAGCACAACACACAGGTCGGTACAGGGGATTAGTTGAGTTGCAGCAGCTTGTTTGTTCTGCAGCAGCTGCCAGCAGTAGGATCCCTGAACACCTTCATGCCACCCAGGGCCGGATTAAGGGCCATGTGGGCCTGGGGCTGAAGATAATCAAGGGCCCACACTATGCTCTGGAGGAGGATGTCATACTTATGTACTGCAGTGGGAGGCCTGGAGAGATGCAGTGTGTGGGGGCCTATTTTCACATGGAGGCCTGGGGTTGTAGTCCCATTAGCCCCATTGTTAATCTGGCCCTGATGCCACCCCCTTCCCCAGTACCTACAGGTGTTGTGATAGGGCTGGACCTGCATATGTACCTAATGTATTATTTGTTGCAGGTTAAAAAACTAATTGTTTAATTAATATGGGTCTGATCCAGACCTACACTCATGTGTGTTTTTACAGCGATCGTAAGCGTAAAAACGGCATCATATCCTATGTGAATAATATTATGCAAATGTTTCTAAAGGCTGCACAGGGATTTGTAGTACTGCAGCAGGTGGCAAGCCACAGGTCACCTAGCCCTACAATGGAACATTCTATTAACATGAGTAAACTCTACACATTTTAATTGGTTGCTAGAAAATCTATGTTAGTTGCTAATATTACAGTGTTTACATGCTAGCAAGGCATTTGCTTATATATTAAAAAATACATTTTTATTTTTAACAGCAATCTGTTTCAGTATGTTGGCATGCATATATGCGCCTTTTGTTCATACTTACTCTTTTCCACCCTTGTTAAAGCTGATAGTTGCCCAGCCTGGCATGAAGCCTGGGTCCCTCGTGAACCACATGATGACCAACAAAACGAATAGGACAAGAACACAGATCTCCGCAAAGCTCATAGACCCCAGCTTCTTGTGCTCTGTGGAGATGACGTTGTATGCTCGCTTCTCTTTTTCCTTTTGTTCTGTAGAAACGCCACAGCCAAAGTTCTTTTTAAAGCTAGAAGAAAGGCAGAGGAGGTTGGATGGTCAGAAGTCATCAATTATATATATATATTGAAAGTTTCTACCATTAGGTAAGGTAAGATAATGAACAGAATCAAAGAGGTGGCAGAGAGAACCTTAATACTGAAACACATAGCCTGCAGGCCGGAGGCAGAACTAGTGACTTGTGGGCCCAGGTGCAAAAAATATGCTTTGGCCCCGATGATATCCCAGATAACCCGGTGTGGTGATGACGGCTGTGGGCCCTTGTACCAGCATAGGCCCCGGTGCTGTTGTCCATGTTGCAGGCGGAATGGTAGTTCTACCCTTGCTGCAGGCGATATGGAAGTCACAAGTCCAGAAATGGTGGTTCTTGTAGTCAGAAAGCCATAGCCACGTATAGAAGACCCAAAGCCATGTCATTGTGACTTCTGTCATTTAGCCTACAAGGTTCTGAAAGCCTACAGCATCAGTGATGGGATGGTCAGGTGAATATGTATAACAGCACTAGTATTACTAGACAGTATCCAGCCATAACAAGGGACAGCTACACTTAGGCCTTTTTTAACAGCATTGTAGGCCCTGGGCAAAGTAATGCCCCTGTAACCAAAACTTTGGGACCTGATTCAAATGTCAGTTGTCATTTTTCAACTAATTTACATTGCAAATATTTTACTCACCGAAATAGACAAGGAATAGGCGCACTTAGTATGTTATAAGTTTTCAAAAACACTTAATTTCAACATGTAAATGATAATTTATCACACAGTGCCCTCCTGCATCACACTGCCCCTTCATCACACAGTGCCCTCCTGCATCACACTGCCCCTTCTTCACACAGTGCCCTCCTGTATCACACTGCCACTTCTTCACACAGTGCCCTCCTGTATCACACTGCCACTTCTTCATACTGCTGCCTTTTTATTATCACAATGTTTCCCCTTTATCATTACACTGTGCCCTCCTTCACACCTCTGCCCCTTCCTGTGTGTCTCTACAGCCATCCAAACTTCTCCTCTTTGTGTGTGTCCAGCCAGCCCTTCTGTCCCCTCCTTGTATGTCCAGCCAACCTTCTGATTTTTAGGACAGACAGTCTGAAAATGCCTTGACTGTTGGAGCTGGGCAGCAGCGCTCAAAAGTCCCTAGACTTGTGGGGCCATGGGACCCGGCCCAGTTGAAAAGATGGCTCTGGCTATGCTCATTGGGCTGGATCCAGAATTACGCACTGTGGATATTTTCTGTTTCCTGTGGAAAATGTATGCATTTCGTTGCTATGCATGGGTGCGCATAAGGTTTCCGGTAAGGATCTGGATCCTCATGATCACAGTGTGTACACATGGTTGGGGATAATAATAATGATAATAGTACAGTAAGGGCTTGGATAATTGTAAGGGTAAGGTGCTGTGTATGAATGTGCCCTATGTGCGAGGGGAATGTTAGGGGATGTCCTCTGACACTATGGAGGTGTTACACTGGCTCCGGCCCACTAATACTAATCAGAATTAGCGGCTTCCTGTCCTGTCAGTAGACAAGGTAAGGAAATATTTATTTAAGGTTTTTGGTGGTTGGGGAGGTGGCTGGTTTTTATTATTTTATGGAGTGTACATAAACACTTTCATTTGTGTAACTTGTCCAGTGGTGCTGCACATGTCTATAATCCCAGCTGTTACCTAGAAGCCGGGATACACAATGGTTACAGTTCTGTGGAGAGACATCACTGGTTGCTTAGTACATGGGACACCTTTTCTGCAAGGGAATAGTTATGAGTAGTCCAGGCAGTTCCACCTTCACGTGATATTCCACTAGGGGTATTTTATATCACAATCTGTTGTCTGTTGTTTCCGTAGGGCCTCCTCCTTACGCACTGATAGTTACTGCCAAGGGCCCACCATTGGGGACTTCATTAAACATTCAGTAAACACCATTTCACAGTTAGACTCTGTGTCCTGGAACGTAGCTCGCCATAACATAATCGCCCTTTCCGGGATTGGGGGGGTTCCCTTTTGGATGTCACTAATGATAAGGTGCTAACCCTATCGGGAGGTGTTAATACTGCATTAAGGGGCCACATTTGTTGATACAAAGGTGAATAACTGTATGTTATTTCCTGAAGCTAGTCATGCCTTTGTTATGCACACAGTGGCTCCTGGAGAGTCCTGTGAGAGGAACAGGAATGGAGACATTGAAGACAGGAATTTTAGGAGAACAATGCAGGGTAAAGTTCAAGATGAATATACACAGAGGGCCAGATTCAGAGAGGAAGTAACAGCATAAAACAAAGACAAGCAAATCTGCACCTTGATAAAACAATGTAGAACTGTAGGAGGTGCAAAATGCTAAGAGATGATGTGTTGTAGGTCAATTCTTTCAGTATTTTTTTGTTCAGTAATAAATATCAGCCAGTATTTGCCATGGATACATAAAAATGGACCGTGTCCAGACCCTTCACGCTTTCCGTATGCGTAGAGGTCTTAAAGTCCCTACTACTAGCCTCTGCCGTGCGGACTTGAGGGCAGATACGCTGCCATAAAGTAGTCTAAACACTGATGTGTGGCTTAGAAGTCCGTACAACCAAGGATCTGTGGGTATGTCTTTATCCCTGCCCATACTGTATAATTTAACTCTTTCACCCTGCCCACCTTGTCGGGCGGAGGGGAAGACCTGAATTCCATACGATATGAGATATGCGATTAAATAGCGCTTAACATCAGGAGACACCCCCTTACAAACTCTGCATGCATTAGTAAGGTGTCGTATGTAGATTTGCATGCAGCCCAATGTTATTCATTTTCACTCCTCACATTACAACATGGTTTATCCAGCTGCAGATTGCCACCTTTTTGTGCAATTACTCCTAGATCTGGATCAGCCTCAGAATGTGTTTACAGGCAGTTCTGGACAATGAAAATACTTAGACCTGTATTTGCTCCACTTGACTGAGTGAAGACACATTTTGCTATAAGGGGTATGGTTGGGGAAAATACACTAAGCCTACCACATCACTAGTGGGATGGATCCACATTTTGAACACGCATAGCTGATGTGACAGGGAAGACTTGGTGAGTTTTCAACCAACCTGCCCTTATTATATTGATAATTTGCTCCAGTGATTCCATTGTGTACTTACTTAATTCCAAGGTACATGATCTGCAGCCAGATCCAGGCCAGAACAAGTAACAGAATCATTGTGGGGAAGGCAAATCCAAACCATGAAGCAAAATTTATTACATTGTTGTTTTCAGGGAACAGCCTGCAAGACAAGAGTCAGTTTATTAATTATCATATATTAATATTATCTCTATTCCAGTACAAGACAATTCAACATCAGTGAAAATGAGGATTGTGTTTTCTTACGGCTTGTCATTTTGGCTACAGAGTGATGGGTCTAGACTGATACATTTGCACATCAAGCACAGCCATCGCTGGGGGAGAAGACAAACATGGGGAGTTTCACAGCTTTTCTAGGTGCATTTCATTCTGAAATGGGGATCGTCGTGACGGCAAAATGGAGCTAAGCGCTTGAATAATTTCTTTAAAAATCTCTTTCTTCATAGAAAACAATGGGAATGATGAGTAACAGAGTTGAAGACTAATGTTGGAGAAATCAGTGATTTATCCGGTGTTGTGATATAAATGTAATATTGAGAACATAAAAATATAAAGAAAATGGGTGTGGGTCCCCGCTAAGAAGAGCCCTATTTCGATAGGGCCGTTCTCTCCCAGCCAGTTTTGAATTAGCTGGGATTTCGATTGCTTATGCCTCGATGAGGAATAGCAATCAATCCATGGAGCACCGAACATGGTTCCCCCGAAAGGTAAGGCTAAAAACTATCCCAACCCTCCCCCTAATTCTAACCCTAACCCTCCCCTTCCATTACCCTAACCCCTACCTTCCCAAAAGCCTGACCCTAACCCTCCCTTCCCCGCAGCCTGACCCTAACCCTCCCCTTCTATGGCCCTTCCTAAGAGCCTAACCCTAACCCTCTCTCCTTCCTAACACTAAAAGTCCCCGGAGAGGTTACTCACCTCTCCAAAGCTGTCATTTGTGAGTCCTGCGGGTCTCTGTGAAAATGAATGGGGCAGTATGCCGATCCGCACACTCACCCATTTATAAAAAAAAAATATAAAACGGGCCCCTATTCGAAATAGAGACAGACGAAAATAAACTTTCGGCTGTCTCTGTTTCTGAAAGGAGCCTTCGTTGTGGGGACTGCAACCGGAAGAAAATACACCCCTATGTCCCCAAGTTTTGCTGGAACAAGTTCAGTTTAATAAAAAAAATGTTTCCTATAAAATAATTTGAATCCGCATTTGGGTGTTTACAATGAAAATAAATGCGTCCATTTTCTTGTGTCAATTTAGAGCATGTTACTTACAATTTATGGTGTCCAAAGTAGGTGAATATTTAATACTTTCAGAAATTAACCTTCTTTTATGCTATTACTATAGGCTAATTAAAACACAGTCTAGCAGGTTGACTGTATTAGAAATAAATTATGAAGGGGATTATTTCTATCACATCAATTTGTCTAACATTGCAGGGCCGTAACTAGGGGTGTGCAATAGGGGCGACCGCCCAGGGCGCTAGTCCTAAGGGGGCACCATTTATGGTTAAATTGGCTTGGAATTTGAAGTCAGGGGACACCATTGTTCCTTTTTGCCCCAGCGCAGACAGATTGTATTTATGGCATAAATTTTATTTTATTTAGTGCATTTTTTTTGTCTGAAGAATCCACATAATTTTATTTTGTAATAGTCTTGTTTTATTTAGAAACAAACTGCTGCTCACTTTATGTCCATTTATTATTGACAAGGTCCAAAGAAACCACCTGGTTATTCAGCTATATTCGCAATGAAGAGAGCAAGTATACAGAGCCAATGTGTAATTTCACAGATGGTTTCTTTTAGAAGACTACCAAGAAATTGATAAGTAAATCCTATAAAAACTGTTGATTTAAACACATGGGACCATATCCAGTCATCCATTCCCGCTGAGAGCAGAGCATCTAGCCTTCCATGTGAGTAAGAGGAGAACCCGTTGGATCTGATCCAGACATCCTTGCGTGTTCCGTACACACAGAGGTCTGGAAGTCCGCATAGAAGAGGGAAGAGAACTCCATTGTCACTCTAAAGGAAGTTATCCGCAAGGATCTGTGTTCGGACGGATTGAATACCCTATGTGTCCTCTGCCTCCGAGGTGGAAGTTGGGCACCAGTGAAAGTGGGGTAGTTGTTGTCATTGGTCTAAGGAAAATATTAGTCTGCACTGCCTTTTTCTGCCACCATCTTGCTATACTGTATTATTTTTATTATGTGATTATTGTTGGCATCATTGTTCTTATTATTTTTTGTGAATACATTTACAGACTTATCTGAGTCAGTTTTTACCAACCAGGTGTGATTATTGAGTAGAGATGGGGGGATAATTTGTGTGTGGGTCCGATGATAAGACCAAGCCGATTGACTCAACCTTAAGCCGTTTATTACTTTACATTCCGAGGGCCAGATTTACTAAGCTGCGGGAAAAGGAAAGTGGAGATGTTGCCTGTAGCAACCAATCAGATTCTAGCTCTTACATTCTTTTTACATACTAGAGAATGTCAGCTAAAATCTGATTGGTTGCTATGGGCAACATCTCCATTTTTAAAAACCTGCAGCTTAGTAAATCTGGCCGCAAAAGTCTATCATTTCAAGGTGGTTTTGACGTTTTAAAATTAACTGTAACGTCTGGGTGTGTGTAAAAATACCTACTCGTCCATCTGCCCTTTCAGGACAAGGTTGGGTGTGGTGCCAGTTAGTGTTGCGATGCCCCCAATGCTGGCAGAATAGCACACACACAGACTCATGCCTTTACACAGTTTGAGGTGATTTTGAAGCCTATTCGCTTGTTTCTCCTGCTTCAATTTGTCTTCTTGTGGATCAACAACAACTGCTGTGACATCTAAAAATGAAAGCAGTAAAATGACAAATGCAATCTCTTTCTGGGTGTAATAGTCAAATTGGGCCTGATCCAGACCTATGCTCGGCCGTGTTTTTACGTTTTGCGTAAGTGTAAAAGCGCCCATTCGTACTAACTGCGCATGCACGCGAGCGATGTTATGCAAAGAAACTTTGAGTGTATGGGCCTTGAGCGTACCAGCTTCGTAACAACGCTCAAGGGGGCGTGCCTGCCATATGAAATCAGTAAATACGCACCGAGGGCGGGGTGAGGTATTTAAATTGTACAGTATGGGCGTGCTAGGCGTCATAACTAAGCAAGGAGCTTACAGATGCCCGCGGTTATGCTCAGAAAAGTTAGGGTAGGGTTTGGTCGGCATAAGACGGCAAAAGTAAGTACGAACAAGTGGAGTGCTGAGGGGAGTGCTTCGTAGGTACGCTGGGATTAATACGTTACGCACAAGACTGTTTCATGAGCGTAGGTCTGGATCTGGCCCATTGTACTTACAGAACAAAAGACTACTCAAAAGAAATAGTACACAGATGGAGTAACTGTGTAAAAGCACTATACTGCTAACTATTTCATCAGTTACAATGAAACTAAGAAAATCCCAAAACAATATATATTAATCTATCCTCCAGCTGCTGTCTTTGACCAAAACTTTTCATCAAAACTATGGAAAAAAATAGAAGCACTTGGAGCATAGAAGCATTTAATAAAGAATATACAGAGACATTCACATCAGTCCCTGCCACTACTGGAGCTACATACTAAGGTCCCTAACACTTACATGCACTTACATTGTGTGTTTTGTTTATTATTTAATAACACATAGTTCTATCTAGACTGAAGTCACCCTCAGGTAACACAAAACTAGTAGTGCACAATACACACAATGATAACCTAAGATTATTCCATGTAAATTTTCTAGAGAGTATCCCCACACGATCCAATAAACTATGGGGAATCCTGGCAAACCGGGTGACCTCCACTAATACAACGTGTGTGAATTGGAGGTTCTTATATACTGTATTCTGATGGCAAGGGACTGGATTCACAGGTAAGCCCACAAGGGGACTTACGCAAGTCTTAAAACAGACAAACAGAGAAGGAAAATATATAGATGTCACGTATAACTTACTAAGATTCTTCTGTTGGAGAATGTCATCATCTATAGGAGGTTTCTCCAGCATCTCATACGCGTGGTTCACAGTCCCATTCAGCTCTTCCTCACTCTTGCCCACACTTTTTATAGCAGATGACTCTTCTTCCAGTTTCATTTCAGAGCTGTACAGTTGCTCCAGAACAGCCTGAGCTATTGGTATCATCATAGCTGTTGTGGCAGTGTTACTGATCCACATGGATAGAAAGGCTGTAACAAGCATGAACCCCATTAGCAACCTGTACAAACAATGAGTAAAAGATCTGTCAATGTCAGGTCACATAACTGGATTTACACTAAGTTTACAGCTTTATAAACTTTTAAAAAGAAACAGCTTGGCTTTTATTTTGATGACATTTTTCTAAAAGACTAATTGTAAAGAAAAACAACATGTCCCATTCCCTAAAGATTTGACGATCGTCACTAATGCTTGCCGAAAAAATCTAGGGGACAACTGGTATGAGGTCTCCCTCATTTTAAGGTAACCTGCACTAGGAGTGCAAGTCTTAGGGAGGTAGATTCGCAGTGTTTTGGGATGGTATTAATAATAATGGCCCAGATCCGCATGTGCACAACCATATAGGCGGAGATAGGCAATTGAATTAGGGCTCTGGGCAGAGGAAGCCCCATTACGACAAGGTCTGCGGCCGTAAGGTCAGGGTAGGAATCTGGACATGTAAGTGTCCAGATTTTACTACCTTTAGTGGGGAGTGCACGGGGCATGCACTCCCCGCTACGATGCCGGCTGTAATGACATTGGGCGCCAGTAAGGCGCCCGTAGGTCTGGATCTGGCCCAATATTATTATTAGTATTTTATTAATATTATATTGATTTATTAGTAATGTGTTTCTTAACTTATAAATAACAGCTTACTTCAACAGCTCTTGGGTAGGAGCAAAGAAATACGAATGAAATCTGACTAGTACATGTGAATTCTAAATATGAAAATTATAATTGAATAGTATAGTTTCAGTTATATATGACATAATAATAACCACTACCACTCACCACCGGTGATCATCACTACTGGCCGCCTAATCTGCCCACACCCAAAAACATAGGGAACAGACTCACAGAGCAGGTTTGACTCCAACAATCAGCAGCACCCTCAGGGCTATCCTCTTGTGCAAATTCCATCTCTCCACTGATATTGCCACTAGAAGTCCTCCAATGAACAGCATGTTGGTATCTTTCAGATACTGGCTGCATACCTAAAGAGAAAACAATTACTGAGTTTCTCCAACCTTTACAATCATAACTTATAACGATCCGTGAGAGGTAAGTGAACGTCTATGTCACTCCTCTCTCATGTGTGGACTTTGCATCCAAAGGCCAACTGGGTATCAGGCATGCAGATATAAGGGAGTGCAACGCCGGACAGATCTCCTGGCATAAAGAGTGTAGGAGATCCATTGTGTAACATCTGGAACGTGCATGCGCAGTGCCCAAAAAACACCCAATTTCCCCAAGCAGCTCGCAGAAGTCGGGTGTCAGACGCCTTATTTTTGTCAACTTAACTGAGCTACTAATTAAGAGATCTCAATTCAGAAAAGGTGAAAGTTCCGAGAAGATCTGAAAATGAAGAAATAGAGTCGCCTTACAGCACTTCAAAGACAACCATTAAAATACAGCTTACTGGTTGTTTATAATTGTAGACTGTTAGATTCTAGTCACAATACATTATACTGTATATGCTCTCTTTCCGGGAAAATACAGATGATAGCCCTGTTAATGCGGCTATGGTATAGATGGCCTATAGCAGATAGCATGTGATAGCAAATGGATGTTTTTTAAGTTTATAAATAAAGTGAAAATCTCAGTGGTAGTTATGAAGATGTTATTTAAGAAAATAAAACTTTCTCCCAAGATTCTTATGATCTTATGGGACAAGTTGTAAAGTGGAGGGGACAGCAGGACATTCAGCCAAAACTGGGACTGTCCCGCTGAAATCAGGACAGTTAGAGGTATAAAATAACCTAGGAAAGCTGTGCTTGAATACATAAAGGTTTCAGAGATATGAAACAATTGTGGGCACCATGTGAATACTAACCACATATAAATACTTACTGCTGTTGAGTCCATGATACCCATCATAGGAAAGAGCACCACTGGAAACAGGGCAGTGACAGACAGGGGCAGCGCTTCTGTGCACCAGAACAAAGCCATTATTATGATCACATAGCCGCAGCTTGCTTCCTATAAGAGACACACAAGAACCGACTGGGCAATGGTTTATAATACAGTTTTATAGATCTCTTACTGAAATAAAATAATCAGGTATGTGGAGGTCATTTCTGTTTTAGGACATTCATATATTCAGTATTGGGGTTGAATTAATGCTTATGGGGGTCTTTGTCAATTAATCTGTAGCCTCAACATGACCCCTGAACAACAGTTATTCACAGTATTGCAAAGCAGGGGCAGGACTTTATACTGCCAATCCGATGTCAATACAAGACGGACGTGAAGACAGGACATCAAGAAAGATCCTGGGCGGAAGAAAGATGAAGTGGGCAAGTAAAAGTATACCAGTAAAAAGAAGAACGGGGAGAGGCTGCACTAAAAATCTGCTGTAAATCACAGTTCCCAGAGGGTCTGCACCTCTAAAAAATTGTTTCCTTTCACAAGTATACCAGTGTTTTGTTCCAAGGAATTGTTCCCATTGTTTTATTTTTATGCATTACTAGGTTATATGAATACTAAATTAAAGTCACAGTATATACATTAACAATAGATTTGGCTGATAGAGGTATAAATGTAGGTATAGATCAGGCAAGAAAACTTCTCGTTGTAAAAATAACAGTTTATTCAGAAGAGCCAGCAGCCCTCGGACATGAGACACAGCTCACGGTTTGACAGACAGATGGTGTGGTCAACGACATACATTAATTTGGGATGGCAATATATACTCTTTTAACAGGGAGTGTCAGACTAAAACCAGGCCATATATGGTAATAAGATATCTCTTCTAAACATGTTCTCCTTAGGGTATATTAAGTCCATATGGTGGTGGATACATTTCTTCCAAGTAAGTCCTTATATGGGATTGAAGAGTTTGCTTTGTCTTGAACCTGACATCTGTTAGCCATTAGCTCTGTGGCTGATGCAATATCCCATGTAAGTTTACATACATGTAAATCTGAACCATAAAACAGAATATATATACCATTATCCTTATATGAACTAGTTATAAACAAATTGATCTATTCCTACTTCTACAATTCCATCCTCTAAATTTAGGATATGCAAAAGGCATCATCTTAAAAATACAAAATAACAATAAATCAATCAGTTTGTAGATAAACACATACATATATTTAGCAATATCCCACAAAACAAATATACTGTAATATATATATGTCATTATCCTAGTTATAAACAAATTAAAAACTAGTTACAAACTAATTGATTTATTCTTACTTCTACAGAGGAAACTGTATTAAATATCTGCACCTGAGCAAAATTAGAATAGGAGACCTATTACAACTGTTTGGGCTAACTTAGAGTTGAGAGGTGACTTTTCTAGTGCAGTTCTAAAACAGTTCAGTATTTCTGTGCTATTTCAAAAGCAAAATATTTCCCAGTATTTGCACTCCTCACATTGCAACAGCAGTTTTTTGCCCAGGTCTGTGGTAAATACAAATATCTAGATTGAGCTCTATGTTGTTTACTAATAACATAGTTGAACAGTACACTACAGGTAGGCCACACAAATGTTTGATACAAACATAATAATCAGTACACTAAAAGTAGTTTAAACTTTTATTTAATTTTCTGTTAAAATGTAATTTTGGAATAAGTCAATATTCTATATTAGATATATAAATATTATGTATTATTATATAATTATTTAGCTATAGATGCTTATTTAACAAAAAAAGAACATTTCAAAATGATTAAAGAAACACTTCCAAGATGTGGCCAGCAGGGAAAGGAGGAATTCCAGGGAACAAATTTCAAAGTATTGGTTTTCCACTCTCATTGACAAAAAGAAATTCCAAAAGACTGTTTCAAGGCTTCCCCTCCATGGCTAAAGGGAATCTGGAATTTCTCCATTTAACATTTGGGAACCTCAAGGACTGTGGAACGCCTATTTTACAGACTCAACCAATTGTTATATGACCTGTGGATTGTAATTTAGCCTACCTTGTATTGCCTATAAATGTTAAAATTCTGACTGTTGTTTTTTATATACTTAAAGTTCTTTTGATGCAGACATTACATTTTTGATTCTTCATTTCATACTGCTTTTTATAATTTTTGCTAATATGGCAGCACTGCATTACCTGTGCATGACAGTATTTTTCTCAGAATTTTGTTGTAAGCTTTTATATATTTGTGCTTATTTCTTTTTAAAATTGGATGACAGTCCCTCATTGTGAATGGGGAGTGGCTTTGTGTTTAAAGATGCAATAACTATAGTCACCATCTTTTGGTGCCTGGTCTCAATAGGGCTTATTTAAGCTTAGACTAGGCAAGGATCCTGACTCTCATTGTGACAGCAGTAATTGTGGTCAGGCCTTGAGCTTGACACCATGTGGAAAGGACTATATAACATCAGGCAATCACAGGGTATGCAGCATCTTCTAAACTTCCAAATTGGACTTCCTGGTGGTAGTCACCTTCATTGTGAACGAAGAGTGCGTTTGAATTAAAGGTGCAGTAACTATAGAGTAGTCATGATTTGGCATCTTGTCTCATTATAGATTATGTAAACTTAGATTAGACAAGGATTCTGACTCCCATTGCTTCTGTGGCCACCTTTCAGCTCAATAAACTCATAGGACCTGATTTACACTTAAGAAAGAATTTAGGAACATTCCTAAATATACGCACAGGCCCGATCCATAAGAATGATTCACAAATACTAAAGAAAAATGCTAACCACACCCCTAGCTTCTTAGGAGCTAAGAACATTCTCTTCTCCATATGCATATATTTAAGAACATTTAGAATCTTTAATATCCTCATGATTCACAGCTAAGCAAAGAAACACATTATTTGATTCAATTAAACAGATTGATTTTCTTAGGCTTTCTTTGTTTTATAACAAAAGGAACCAATAAATTTGTAAAAAAAAATTCAATATACTAAAATGTAGAAAATTATTAAAATCATAAATACATATTGAAGGATTAGTCAGAACCATCCGGCTTTTAAAGCTATTATAACATGAATATCAAAATAATAAATATATACATAGATTAGACCTAAACTAAATTTGTATCTCAAGATCACACACAAACAATGCAAACATGCTACAAGTTAAATAAAAAAACTTATGTTTAAAAAATGTTTACAACAAACAATGAAATCATGCACAAACTGCAAATAAATATAAATAATGAGCACCTTTCAAATTTAAAGTCAAACACAAAATGGTAACATAACATTACCATTAATGAATATGAAAGGTAACATAAACCATAACATTATGAATTTACATTTTTAGCAACTGCATTCCACATACTAAAGTTCTGGTTTAGGGCTGTCCTCTCTCTGTTTCATAAAAACATTGACTATTTCCTATTTTTTTGCTGGTCCTCTTACTAATAAATTGAATATTTTTGGAAGTTTTTGAATTACTTTGTTACAAGACATCAATAACAAATTCCATAATAACAAAATTAAAATGATAACCATAGTTTATGTTTCTGTTTACATGGTTACAGTTAAACTGAATTCTAAATAAATGAACTTTCCCTAATGATAATTGCTCTCATCAGTCTCTTTGGTTCTCTACAATAATATAAAAATAATTTTCTACTTTATTTATTTCCCCATTATTGAAAATGTAATTGTTCTGAGATTACTGGTATAATCTTATCATAAATTTTTTGATCTCAGCTTTAATAAAGGAGATTTATAGTCCTGATTAGGAGAATAGACCACAATTAAAAACAAATAAAAAATACAGATAGCGATTGTGTAAAGGTAAGTTTAGTTCATTTGGTTTCTTATTTTTTCCTAATCTTAATTTCCCTATGTCATATAATTATTATATATTTCCATAAAACAAAATAACATTCTTCTTTTCAACTAATATGGGGAATGCATGATATATTACTTGCCTGGTATATTTTCACTTCTGTTTATATAAAAGGCACATGCTATATACAGTTGCTATTACAGTTCTTGTTAAAGGTCACAGGTTAGTAATGTTTAACTATAAAGAGTGCAAGGGTTGTATGTTCTCATTTTCTATACTGTTCATTGGTCGGCTCCCGGTTAATTAGTGGGTGTGGGACTTTGTAGGAGAGGATGGCATTACAAGATGGGATTACCAAAAATGATATCACCCCCTGAGAGTTCTCTTTATTCTCTTTAGTGACACTGGTTCTTTAACCTTTTCTCAGGCACCCTTTAAAGGCCGCACAGAGGCAATCTTTGTACCAATCTGGTACGTAGATTGCGTAAAGGACCTACTATGCATTACTAAGGATATGCACCTAAAAAGCGTCTGCTTCTTAGGTGTGAATATGGGCCATAATGAGTACCACCTGTGAATGCTTTCACATATGTCAGTCAGTAATGAACATACTTGTGCTTCAGCAAGGAGTCCTGGAATACATGCACTGTTAAGGGTTCCTGAGAAGAAGTGTAAGAACCAGTGTTCTAGAGTGTTTCTGTGATACAGTGTTTTATTCGGAAATTTTAAACTCCTTTCCTGTAGGGTAAATTTGTGGGCAACAGTTAGAAAAGGGGGGATACAGCCTGAAGTTACAAGCTCTGACATCAAGGTCAGTCCATTGTTAAACCAGGTAGACATACAGAGATTGGGGAGCATGAGGGTCACAGCCTTCAGGAAGAGGTTATTGGTGGGTACAACAATTATCCCTGTTTACTCTGTAGTTTGGTTTTCTCCATTAAAAAAGTGTCAGCATATGATAACACCAAATTTAAATGGTGATGCTTGAAAAAGTATGCTACCTTGTCAGCAGCAGGTCCCCTTATTTTGGTGTTTCTTCTATTTTACCATTACCAGCACTAACCAATAGGATGTAGTTCTATTAAGAAAAATGAAAAATAAAAACTAATATATGGAAAAAATGTCTTTATTTAAATGAAAACTCCCCCCTGTGCCTTGTTTGGCCTAATTTATTATTTCCCATATCCACAGGAAATTCTTAAGTCTGGACACTTTTAATCCCAATTCATTTTCTGTATTTTTATATAGACCAGGCAAAGACAACCTGTGGCACTCCGTATATTAGGAAACTACAAGTCCCAAGTGGTCTATGCTATTGGATCATGCTGGGAGTTCTAGTTTCACAAAACATTGACTGCCAAAGGTTGCAATATCTGATAGACTACAGGCTACCTTGGAGTCAAAGTTGGGTTGCCTCATAAAGGACTGGATCCTTAATTCAGCTGCTGCTGCGATCATAACACCAGCAGCAGCAGAGATGCGAAAGTAAGATCCTACATTCTGTATATACTAGGGTAGAACACTCCCCTCGCACGCATGGGATTTCCTGCACCCTATCTTAAGATTCAAGCAACAACACCACAGAAATGGGGCTGCTGCATAATGGTGAATTGTACATAAGGGTTTAACCCCATGCCCAGCAGTTGCAAAGATTGCATAATGAGGATCCTGATCAGTTCCGGAACCAGTTGAGCGCAAATGCCCAGGCACGCAGTGCCGCCATTTCCTGCACATAGAGGGCAAAAAACAGCCTCATTGCGTAGTTCTGGATCTAGCCCAAAAACTCTTATGCACTTTTATGACTTTTAAGCCAAAACCAAGATACTTTGCATCTATATATCACAAATTGTCACACCACATGTTGTAAGTCAGTATAAATATGTCAATCAACAAAGTTCATTTTGTTAATATTATGTATTGATTTTTACAAAGTTGTCTTTAGTCCCAACAGGTATCAAACTTAATGCCAACATCCTGTGTCTATTGCAGATTTCTTGTAACAGTAATTTCATTTATGCTTCCATTCATTGAATTATTGGAGCCTTTGTTCCTCTGGTTTTAATTTTAGATTATCACACACAAATAACCCTGCTTTTTATCATTTTTCTTGTATTTCCCCCAGTTTTTATTGCAGAGGTGTGTTTGGTAATACCAAACAACAATAAACCAGCAGACTTTATCTATTGCACATTTATTGGAAAACATGACACGCATTGGATTGTGTTCTCAGCTGTAGCAGGAAATTGCTCTGATTAATGTTTTCTGGCTGGCACAAGAAACCCAGATAGAATATTAAGCAATTTATTACATAACAGTAATGAGGTGCAGCTTCTTATGATGTTATGATGATGAGCAGACTCATTGGGGAGGAGTTAGGTGTTCAGAAAGCAAAGTCCACAGAGTTTATTCTTTTACATAAATGAAAAAATGCCAGTATTTATAAGAAGTAAATCCTGCTGAGAATTACAGTCAGCTGAAAATATACTGGGCCTCCATAGAGCACCTCTAAGTTGACGTGTGTACATACATGCGTATATGTATGCCGTACATGCGATTCTATGTAAGCGCGCCCTCAAAGACTCATATATATGCTTCCCTCCACCCTCTTTCACGTAACTTTTCTGGTATGTATTTCAACCCCACCCCTCCGTATGTATGTCCCCAAGTGCGATTCTCATGTCCGTGCCTAAAGCACTTATGTGCGTATATTCTACGTAACTTACGTAAATAAAGTTACTAGGCATGCGCAGTTATAACGTACCTAAAAATACGCACGCAACTCCATGTGAAAACGGATCTGTGAATACGGTCCCCTATGAATACACTAAATACTTTTGGTGTTTCAAAAAAAATGCTAAACTGAACTGTCAGGAAAGAAGAGCAAGATGTATGTGTTCAAAGAGTCATTTGGGACTGGATCCTGACCTCGACAGTCAGGCAGTTCTCCTGTCACTGTCATTCTCTCATGTGGAGTTTAAGTGACTTACGCTGTCATAAGGCAGCCTTAATTCACATGGCGTAAACCTTTAATCCCACCCAGACTGTAAAATTGAGATGCTCCCCCACCTTACGAGTTTAGGCGGGCGGAGGGGAAACACCAGCCTGTCGGACGGATCTCCAGATTAGTTCTGTATGTATGGAGATCTGTAATGGAACATTTGGCATGTGTATTGCCAGTGAGACAGCCGAATTCCACATCTAGCGTACAAATACATCTGTGGTGCAGGGTATATATCTGGTCTTTAGATATTAGACATAATCCATGCATTAAATGACTAATCTGAATTTTTAGTTCTGTAAAAAAAAAAAGACTGGATTTTACAAAACAGAGAAAACTGGTGATTTTAATGGGCATCCATTATGGCATTTATGAAACATAGTTAGGGATTTACTTTTAGTTCAGAAAATGAAAGAGGAAATGATTGCATAAAAAGTGTAAAATAGCTAAATCTTATCACTATTTGAATTTTTATTTACTATTAATGGACACCGCAAAGGGCTCACAGAGCTATACAAAATAAATACACCCTAACAGGATAAAATAATATAGACATTACAATATAGACTATAAATATAGATGAATACTTAGGTGATGTAAAAAATCAGTACACACTGATCTTACACCCACGTGGACAGGACATATACTGACTTTAGAGCCACAGATTAGGAGAAGACGAGGGGAAAAGTTGGTGGCGAAGGCTGAAGAAGAACAAAAGAACAGATGACCGTGCTTGTGAGAGCTTACCACCCATTAGCACGATGAAAAAGCAGGTTACAAAGAGGAATGAGCCAGTGGCAAGGTTGCAAAAGCAGATGATTATTTGAAGTTAGGGAGAGAGAAAGTGTTCAACTGGTGTTGAGCAGCATGAGATAAGTCCTGAAGACCATAGAGATTAAACTGAGGCTGTGGTCTTTGGCAGGTTGAAGTGAATGAGCTGGGTTGTAAGAGGGAGTTGAGATATATGGGGGAGAGGCTTGGGTTAGGGCTTTATAGATAAGGTTAAGGAGTCTTAACCTGAGTCATAAAGGATATGGCACTACAAGGATATGGCCACCTAGGAATGGATCTTGATTTAAGAATGACAGGATACTTCTGCATTCCCAGTGTATAGGTTCTCTGTCCGTTTCTGCAGATGCGCACAGAGGCCTGATGCATCAAAATATCAGAATAAATAATGTAAATCTGGAGGAACAACCACATTGAATGGCTCAGTAAATAGTACTTGTGTCTCACAACGCTGAGATCATGAGTTTGATTCCTAGACTAAGCCTTATCTGTGTGGATTTGTATGTTCTCCCCGTGTCTGCGAGGGTTTCCTCCGGGTGCTCTGGTTTCCACACTTATTGGCTGCTTACTCAATAAAATTAACCCTAGTCTGTGTGTGTGTATGTGTTAGTACCATAGGGCCGTATGAAGAGCTTTAAGACCGCGTATACGCAATCTACGTTGCAAGAAGTAACGTAGATTACGTTACAAAATGACTGCGTATGCGCAGTAGCACTTTTCTGAAAACTCCGGCTGCAAATGCAATGCGGCCGGAGCTCTGCATACGGCCCACAGTATGTAGCTCAAATTGGGCCAGGGACTGATGTGAATGTCTAATGTTCTCTGTAAAGTGCTGCTGACAATTTGTGGCACAATATAAACAAACGTTAATAATAATAATAATAATAATAATAATAATAATTGGATAGTATTAGATCAGAAGTAGTAGTAGATCAGAAATACTTTTTACAATTAACTGATTAATGCAATTAGTGATGTGAGAGTTAATTTATTGAGTATGAGGAAGTTAATGTTTTTTAAAGTGGTAAATTATTTTTTCGAGGGGATTAATATGTGATGATGGAGGTAATATTGTGTGAAGGTCATATAAATGATCTTTGTATTATTAAGATGCCCATAAACCTGCGCTTCTTTTCGTATTTTGTATTGTTACAAGAATGAGTTCAGAATTTTACTGTGTGACAATCACAAATCACAGGATGTCTTTTTTTTATTGCATTGTGGTCGAAAGAATGCTGAGGTCACTGGGATGGGTCACTATAGCGATCTTAGAATGCAATAGCCGAGACCCCTGATATTTACATGGATTGCCATGGAAACTGCTATTTTCCATGGCGTTCCATTGTTTGTAAATAACAAAAACTTATTTTTCATATGATAATGCCCATTTTTACATGAAAATGCACATTATCGCATGAAAATAATCTTTGTAAAAAAACAATATATTTTATTTTGTAGCTCAAATATACATTTTATAGTTTGGGATGTATGGACTGTATTCACAGATGAGGTGAGGAGTTTAAATGAGCCTTTGAGGGAGCGGTTAGATTGAATCACATGTACATATACGCATGTAAGTACACACTTAAAGTTAGAGATGCTCTATGTAGGTGTTAGTCTACAATTGCACGGCCGTGAGGGGGGTGTCATGGGTGTTGGTGGTTGTTGGCTTGCTACGTGTGTGCGTATAATTGCGTACTTTGGAAAAAACGCATCTCTGAATCCGGTCCTATGTTTCTAGGTGATTTCATAAAAATCGCAATATATTGATCTACAGGTGAAAGTGCAATTCAAGTGAATCTGATGTTGCATCCAGCCTTCCTTGCAGACGAGGGGAGGATACACCCCTTGCTTGTTCAGAGTTACGCTAACTGACCTCTACATAAAAAATGTCTCCATATTTAAATAGAATGGTGCAGAGGTCAGCTTAGCACTTCCCATATCTTCCCCTTCTCACTTAGTGCTGGAGCCATCAACATCCCACCCATCACGGGAATTGCTCGATCAGAGACTCCAGATCCATGCTGGAAATGCAGCTCCTGAGCTATAGCAAGATGCTGGTGTTTTATAATCTTATATTAGGTTAATTCAGTAATTAATATTTAAACTATAGTGTCACTGTTCCAACTTTCTCCTAGTAATAAAATGTGTAGTTTCGGCTTTGCAAGCAGGTATAAATGGGCACAAAGACCCAGGATGTAAATGCAGTTGAACACAATAACTGAAGCAATAAGACTGGAGAAGGTACAGGAGGATAATCAAAGACACAAGTAAAGGACATAGAACAGCCGGTAAATAGTATAATTTGTAAGGTTTTTTTTATCACAAAAATATTTAATGTATTTACTACTGCTACCCACTATCTTTATTAATGAAATTTATTAATTCAGCTTTATATATGTGGCAAATTACCTCTAGCATTCCCAGATGAATAAAATCAGATTATAAGATAAGTGAAAACTGCCCAAAAAGAACTTTTGGGGATGATCCAGATTTAAATGTATGTTCAATGCCCATTGCATATGTCAGCATATCTTCACCGTATTTATGGCACACACAACTCAACAAACTCAACATGCAACTAACTGTGTTTATGGAAGTACAGGAGTAGACAAACATAGTCAATGTAAAGATATGTTTATAATATGGTGAAAAATCTAGACACAAATGTTATTGTAAGTACACACAGATTTCATGTGTGGGACATGTGTAAGTCCAGAGAGCTGGTGACAGCCAACACTATAACCCACACTGGACCATTGCGGTAGCATTTAGCCTTCCAAATGTAACACTGGACATATAGGAATTCTGGTTATTTAAAGTGCTTTTGTATATGTTAATTGTTTAATTTTTCATTTAATATTATTTCATAATAACTTTATTTATGGCATATTACTAGTTCATTCACATTAAGGGCCTCATTCATTAAAAACGATTTTGGGCCGCGATTTTACATCGTGGCCCATCGCGGTGATTTTGCCGCGATTTTTTAAAAATATGTTTCAAATTCATTAACACGCGATTTGTTTCAAACACAGGCGATGCTCCGCGATGTTTAAAGGGCTTAATCGCGGTGATTTTCATTAGAAAACCACCGCGATTAGCCCTTTAACTAATCGCGGCAAATCGCCTTACATTGAAAAAATCCTAAGTGCTGCATGGCTGCAAGCCGTAGCCATGCTGTACTGATGGAACTACAAGGGTCAGCAAAGCTGATCCTTGTAATTCTATCAGCACAACATAGTTACAGTTGCAATCATGCAGCGCTGCGTGTACAGTGTAAAAAAAAAAACCCGCAAGACATACATTAACAACTACATTGCTAAAATAAAGTATGCATGTAAAAAATATATTTTCCTAACTAACAATGCCCCCTACATGAGTGCACTTACCTTAGGTGGTCATCTCTCCTAATGTAAGTGAAGTGTGTGCAATGTATCGTGTGTATAAAATAATAAAAAATATTTTTACACTCGCCATTTGATGTCCGCATCTTGGGAAGCCTTCAAATGTTCTTTTTCAGATGTCTTCTAGTCTTTTCTTGCAGCTTGGACCATCTTCTCCTGTTGACACGCAGCTGAAGATGTTCTTTCCTCCATCGCGGCATCTTCTTATGACGATCAGGTCGCTAGGGGGCACTTTTTATATCAACTGGTGTTGAGCAGCATGAGATAAGTCCTGAAGACCATAGAGATTAAACTGAGGCTGTGGTCTTTGGCAGGTTGAAGTGAATGAGCTGGGTTGTAAGAGGGAGTTGAGATATATGGGGGAGAGGCTTGGGTTAGGGCTTTATAGATAAGGTTAAGGAGTCTTAACCTGAGTCATAAAGGATATGGCACTACAAGGATATGGCCACCTAGGAATGGATCTTGATTTAAGAATGACAGGATACTTCTGCATTCCCAGTGTATAGGTTCTCTGTCCGTTTCTGCAGATGCGCACAGAGGCCTGATGCATCAAAATATCAGAATAAATAATGTAAATCTGGAGGAACAACCACATTGAATGGCTCAGTAAATAGTACTTGTGTCTCACAGCGCTGAGATCATGAGTTTCATTCCTAGACTAAGCCTTATCTGTGTGGATTTGTATGTTTTCCCCGTGTCTTTGTGGGTTTCCACCGGGTGCTCTGGTTTCCACATTTATTGGCTACTTACTCAATAAAATTAACTCTAGCATGTGTTAGTACCATAGGGCCGTATGCAGAGCGTGTATACACAATCTATGTTGCAAGAAGTAATGTAGATTACGTTACAAAATGACTGCGCATGCGCAGTAGCACTTTTCTGAAAACTCCAGCCGCAAATGCAATGTTCTCTGTAAAGTGCTGCTGACAATTTGTGGCACAATATAAACAAAAGTTAATAATAATAATTATTAATAATAATTATTTTATAAGTATTAGATATTGTTAGATCAGAAGTAGCAGTAGATCAGAAATACTTTTTACAATTAACTGACTAATGCAATTAGTGATGTGAGGGTTAATTTATTGAGTATGAAGAAGTTAATGTTTTTAAAGTGGTAAATTATTTTTTGAGGGGGTTAATATATGATGATGGAGGTAATATTGTGTGAAGGTCATATAAATGATCTTTGTATTATTAAGATGCTCATAAACCTGCGCTTCTTTTCGTATTTTGTATTGTTGCAAGAATGAGTTTAGAATTTTACTGTGTGACAATCACAGGATGTCTTTTTTTTATTACATTGTGGTCGAAAGAATGCTGCAGTCACTGGGGTGGGTCACTATAGCGATCTTAGAATGCAATAGCCGAGACCCCTGATATTTTCCATGGCGTTCCATTGTTTGTAAATAACAAAAACTTCACACGAAAACGCGCATTATCGCATGAAAATGATCTTTGTAAAAAAAAAACTATATATTTTATTTTGTAGCTCAAATATACATTTTATAGTTTGGGATGTATGGACTGTATTCACAGATCCGTTTTCACGTGGAGTTGCGTGCGTATTTTTATTTTAACTGCGAATGCGTAGAAACTTTATTTACAGTTACATTTACATTTATATTTAAAGTTACATAGAATATATGCATGTAAGTGCTTTAGGTACAGACATGTGAATCACACTTGGGGACATACGTACAGAGGGGTGGGGTTGAAATACGTAATTTAAAGTTACATGAAAGAGAGTGGGGTGAGGCATTTAAATGAGCCTTTGAGGGTGTGGTTAGATTAAATCACATGTACATATACGCATGTATGAACACACGAGATGATCTATGGAGGTGTTAGTCTACAATTGCACGGCCATGAGAGGGGGGTATCATGGGTGTTGGTGGGTGTTGCCTTGCTACGTGCATGCGTATAATTGCGTACTTTGGAAAAAATCTTCCCCTTCTCACTTAGTACTGGAGTGATCAACATCCCACCCTGATCCACCCATCACAGGAATCGCTCGATCGGAGACTCCAGATCCATGCTGGAAATAACCAAAACACAAACTTAGCACAAAAAATCTGCGCCTAAAACCGTGACTAAAATATATTGTAAATTATATATAAGAAACGTTTTGTGTAAATTAACACAATATTATATTTGAGGCTGCTATTCTACAACGGGTCTCGGCCCGGGATGGAGTAAATATAAAGAAAAGAATATTAATAGGTAGCACCAGAAAATATAATATAAATGACTCCTTAAAACTATGTAGCATAAAATTAACAATTTATTAATAACAAACACATATAAAATTGATAAAATATATTATAATATGCTAAGCCACGTGGACAAGTGAAATGTCCACTCAAATAAATGAAAAACCCACTATGTGGTCTCCTGAAGAAAAAAAGTTCTTGTTGGGTTAATGGACTCACAGGGTACCCTGATTAGTTGTTGTGAGTAAAGTTGAGTATTAAATATTAAAAAGATGTATTCCCATTTTTCTATTTTATGACAGGAATATAGGATCTGTAGCTTGGAGGGCAAACAGATATACAATCGCAGGTAAACAGATGGAGATTTTTTCTTCAGGAGACCACATAGTGGGTTTTTCATTTATTTGAGTGGACACATTTCACTTGTCCACGTGGCTTAGCATATTATAATATATTTTATCAATTTTATATGTGTTTGTTATTAATAAATTGTTAAGTTTATGCTACATAGTTTCAATTTATATTACATTTTCTGGCGCTACCTACTAATATTCTTTTCCATGCTGGAAATGCAGCTCCTGAGCTATAGCAAGATGCTGGTGTTTTTTAATCTTATATTAGGTTAATTCAGTAATTAATATTTAAACTATAAAAGGTGTCACTGTTCCAACTTTCTCCTAGTAATAAAATGTGTAGTTTCGGCTTTGCAATCAGGTATAAATGGGCACAAAGACCCAGGATGTAAATGCAGTTGAACACAATAACTAAAGCAATAAGACTGGAGAAGGTACAGGAGGACAATCAAAGACACAAGTAAAGGACATAGAACAGCCGGTAAATAGTATAATTTGTAAGTTTTTTTTATCACAAAAATATTTAATGTATTTACTACTGCTACCCACTATCTTTATTAATGAAATTTATGAATTCAGCTTTATATATGTGGCAAATTACCTCTAGCATTCCCAGATGAATAAAATCAGATTATAAGATAAGTGAAAACTGCCCAAAAAGAACTTTTGGGGATGATCCAGATTTAAATGTATGTCCAATGCCCATTGCATATGTCAGCATATCTTCACCGTATTTATGGCACACACATATTTATGGCAATCCAGCCCGAAACTTAACATGCAGCCACTGTGTTTATGGAAGTACAGGAGTAGACAAACATAGTCAATGTAAGGATATGTTTATAATATGGTGAAAAATCTAGACACAAATGTTATTGTAAGTACACACAGATTTAATGTGTGGGGCATGTGTAAGTCCAGAGAGCTGGTGACAGCCAACACTATAACCCACACACATCTACACCACAATTATATTATATTCCACTCATGAAAAAAGCACTTACTGTTGTTGGCACAACCAAAGGCAGTGGAAGGAAGAAGAGGGGAAGCAGAAAGATGATAAAATATTTTCTGTTTGCCCGCAGCCATTTCCAGACAGATATCATATTGTTAGCAAGTACTTGTTCAAAAGGAATGATAACTTTTTGGCATGAATTTATATAAGTGGTAAAGTGATCCTAGGTGATTGTTGTGGCTGTTAATTATTTATTTTACAGTACACAAGCCAGTAAGGAAGGAGGTGATATCAGGAAGAATAAATCCCATTCTAAGGTAGGACATGTAAAGCTAACTGTTCCTCTGCCAGAAACTAGTTTCTGTAGTATGTAAATTGCTGGCAATAGGGAATATGGAAGAAATCTGAAGTCAGTAACTACTATGGATCCAGAGGTTTCAGACGTGTAATGGGAACGCGTACTAATTTCTACCCATTCCCAATAGCGAAACAGCTGTGGCGGTTAGGATTAGATCATAGCAATCAGAAATTGCCCCTTTTTCAGAACGCTGACATTTAATGCACTTTTTATGATAAGACCTGGTGATGTTTATGAATCACCATGTAGAAATAAATCAAATAAATTCTGATTTATATTCAACATACAAATATACATAAAATTACATGTACAGAACAAAGTTTCTAAAATAAACCAAAGTTACTTGCGGTTTTCCAGACTGAATGTAAATTTGAATGTAAAGTTGGCTGAAATAGGGAAATTTTCAAGCATTAGGGACATGAGCGAGCTGATCTAAGGGATTCTCCCTGATCCCAATGTGTAAAAATATTAATAAGAAATGCTAAAAACCTGATTTGGAATGTCCCTATTTCGAAATTGTCGTTCTCTTCCAGCCAGTTCCTCGAACAGGAAAAGCCACTGATCCCTGGAACACCGAAGATGGGGCTCCGAAAGATAAGTATAAATGAACTTGTGTAAGTATAAATGGGCTTGTGGCACATGATAGGAGTACTGGGGGGGCTGGTGGCACATAATGAGAGTACTGGGGGGGCTGCTAACATATGATG
>WWET01000316.1:104010-119764 GCA_011038615.1 Limnodynastes dumerilii
CACTGATCTCCGTCGCCCCCTCCCTCACGGAGCTCAGCTATGAAGATGCCCTCCCTCCCCCTCCCCCTCCTTTCTCCTTCCCCCTCCTTCCCTCTCCTTCCCTCACATGCAGACAGCAGAGATTCTCCTTCCTGCTCTGTCCCTCCCTGCCCCTCGCATCACTCACAATGACGGAAAACAGAAGAGGAGCTGGAGAATTGTGAATGAGGTAAGCGTTACTTTAACTGTTTCCTGTGTATGTGTGGGGTGGTGTGTGTAATGTATGTATGCATGTATGTATGTATGTATGTGCTCTATGTATGGATATCTCTCTCTCTCTCTCTCTCTCTCTCTCTCTCTCCACACTATATAAAATACATATTGAGTATATTAGGGTTAAGGAAATAGAACATACTATTATATTTATAGGGTATATTAGAGGTCATTCTATAATATCTATAGGGTATATTAGGGGTAAGGAAATAGCACATACTATTATATTTATAGGGGTAAGGAAATAGCACATACTATAATATTTATAGGGTATAGTAGGAGTAAGGAAATAACACATACTATAATATTTATAGGGTATCTTAAAGGTAAGTAAATAGCACATACTATTATATTTACAGGGTATCTTAGGGGTAAGGAAATAGCACATACTATTATATTTATAGGGGTAAGGAAATAGCACATACTATAATATTTATAGGGTATATTAGGGGTAAGGAAATAGCACATACTATAATATTTATAGGTTATCTTAGGGGTAAGGAAATAGCACATACTATTATATTTATAGGGTATATTAGAGGTAAGGAAAAAGCACATACTAAAATATTTATAGGGTATATTAGGGGTCTTGATATGGCACACTATGTACTGTGTATACTAATATAACTTGTAAATATTATAATATGTGCCATTACCAAAGTCATAATCTACCCAGTATATTTTTTATATAGTGCGCCCTCTCTATAGCATTTACTTCACATGTATTACGATAATTTGGAAACCCCCCTTTAAAAATCCTGCGTTTGCCACTGCACTCCCCTAGGCACTCCCCTCGCTTGTACATACTTTGTCCGTTTTACGTTTGCCAAACCCTACATTAACTTTTTAAAGTGTAACTACTTACGTACGTAAAGGCTACACGTACGTAAATGTCTAAGCACGCCCATAATGTACAATTTAAATGCCTCATCCCGCCTCCGAAGCGTAATTACGGGTGTCGTATGGCTGTCACACCCATTCATTTGTAGTTACGCTGTTGATACGTGGCTGGTACGTGCGTTCAGAGTTACGTGGCGTAACATCTGGCATGCGCATGTGCAGTAAAAACTAATGGGCGATTTTACGTCAGAGGCTAGCGTAAAATTGCTCGAGTCCGTAGTTTACGATTTGGCCCAAAGTGTGAAATGAAAATGGTAATTTCACCTTCAATTTGTCAAATAACCCCTGGGGTCACCTATAGACCACTTTCTTCTCTGGTAGCGTGTGATTTACCTCATTAAATTTTTGAACGCAATTTGTTGCCCAAAATACATGAGAACATATATTATACTTTATCTTAGCCGAAACGTCAAGAAGCATTTTGGATGCCTAGTTCAAACATAAAATAAGGCCTTTACACTCTGGTCCTGAAGAAAGATAGGCAAGCATAGAAAATAGGTTTGCATTGAGGGTAAATATATGACCTGTACTGAGGCTTCACTGAGGGAGATGGTGAAGAAAATTTTAATACATAAAAACATACATAGAAAGTGACGGCAGAAAAGAGCCACATGGCCCATCTAGTCTGCCCATTTGTTTATTCAAAACTATACTGACCTTAGACCCTATTTACTCTCAATTTGGTTTACAATTAAGGATACCATTATATTTATCCCAAGCATGTTTAAATTGTTCAACTGTATTGGCCTCAACCACTTCAGATGGGAGAATATTCCATTTATCTATCACCCTTTCAGTGAAGTAATTTTTCCACACATTTCCTTTGAATCTACCACCCTCCAGTTTATATTCATGCCCTCGTGTTCTAATACACCTTTTCTTTTGAAAAATGCCACCCTCCTCTAGCTGGTCACAACCCTTGATGTATTTGAAAGCTGCTATCATGTCCCCCCTCTCCCTTCTCTGCTCCAAGCTATACATGTTTAGTTCCTGTAGCCTTTCTTGGTATGATTTGTTACAAAGGCCATGGACCGTTTTAGTTGCTCTTCTTTGCACAGTCTCTAATGTATTTATGTCTTTCTGGAGATATGGCCTCCAGAACTGAACACAGTATTCTAGGTGAGGGCGTTCCAATGATTTACCAATCAGCCAGCATCCCAAGAACACATTACTTCTGTGTGAAGACTTAGATGAAGATAAGGGCTGTTGGAAACTGGCAATGTTTTTAATGAAAGTTGTAGACAAAGGAGCCTGGAATTACAACACAACCTCTGCTGCCACAGTGATATCTGCCATTCAGAACACAGAAGGAACTGAAAGACCAGTACATGGATCCCCTTTGGGAAAATCTGCTATCTGCTACATTGCATATCATGATGTGTAATGATAATAATCTTTTGAGCTGGGAGGTGGTCCAATTTGACTGGAAATGACTGAACATGAATGTTACTAGTGTTAATAATGCAAAGTGCAAGAAGCTATTAAAATTACATGGTTTTAGTGATTTTAAGAACATTTTTGAAAAAATATAGATCCAAAACCAAAACACTACTTTTTTTTACAAAACCAAAACATGATGAAAATTTAGAACCAAATCCAAAACACGGGTGTCAGCGCTCATCTCTAGTTAAAAGTTACACTTAAGCATAACTTGCAACATTAGCGGTAAAGACATAAATATATAATATTGTTTAACTTAAATAGCACAAAAATTATACAATGATACAATTACAAAGAAAAAATTCTAGCTAATCAGCATTTTGTACCATAAGGCATCTATGTTTGTGCATTTAAGAAGTGTAGCATTGGTTACATTTGCAGCAATTTCTGTGTAAGGGGTTATCTAAAAGCTACATGTGAGCTATAACAGCCTTTTAAATTCAGATAGATTTATTACTGAGTACGTAAACTGTTCTATATATAAGGAACCAAAATATTCTAGCGCTCTATATGGCAGTATGTACAATCTATAGATCCATAAAATATACAGTCCATAAAAGTAATAAAACAGCCATACAAGCAGGAATTACTTTGATCAATGAATAAGTAAATTGTTATCAACTCAGTTTTGGCAAAGGTATTTCATTGGTTTACATGGTATACATTTAATAGCGCATCTGTTATCTAAGGTGTGAACTCATATTGTTGGGAGTCGCTGCTCAGAAATGCTGTCTGACGCAGACCAGTCACACCAACACAGGTGAGTAGGAATCTATGGGGAGTCTTAGGGTCAGGCTGCAAGGAGGGGAGTCTCAGGGTCAGGCTGCAGGGAAGGAAGGGCGAGTGCGGGTTCCCTGAAGCGAACGGCCCTATTTCGATAAGGCCGTTCACTCCAAGCCAGTTCCAAACTGGCTGGGATTTCGATTGGTTATGCCTCGATGAGGTATAGCAATCGATTCCCAGAGCACCAAACACGGTGCTCCGAATGGTAAGCAACCTCACTCCCTAACCGTAACCCTAAGTCACTCCCCCTGCAGCCTAACCCTAAGTCACCCCCCCCCAGCCTAACCCTAAGTCACCCATCCTGCAGCCTAACCCTAAATCCCCCTCCAAGCCTATCCCTAAGTCCCTAAAGAGGGTTACTCACCTCTCCGGTGGTCTGGTCCGGCAGCAGTGCTTTTCCGAAAATGACTGAGGAGTATGCTAATCGCATATTCACCCATTCATAAAAATAAAAATAAAAAAAAAGGCCCCCTATATGAAATAGAGACAGCAGAAAGTAGCTTTTCGGCTGTCCCTATTTCACAATGTGAAGTAGCGTTGCAGGGACTCGCAAAAGACTTAAACTCATATATAAGAAAAAATGTATATCCAAGAGATCTTCAAAATACCAAATCAGGTAAATCTTTGATTCATCTTCTTCAATGGTTCTCAAACTGGTTGTGACTTCTTTATGGCATTGCACATAGGCACCACGGAAAAAGGAGCCCTGTGGTACAAATCCTGCTTGACTGGCTGCCATGAGTAGACTGAGGATTGTTAAAGCTAGAGTCAATTTTACCTGACTGCTCCGGGTCCTGGGGCTTACATGAGGGCAATTCAGATGGAAAAAGGAAAAGCATGAGGGCTATAAAAACAGCAACCGTTGCATCTGTGACATATCTGAAATAGACAAAATACATAAAGTCACAATTTTATCTTCTTAGCTGCTGTAAATATGGTTAAGCAGCCATATTCATTACCACAACATGGATCCAGACTTGTGAACAACACCTTACTTACGCAAGCAAAGTGTATAAGTGGGGTCTCTGGAAAGGAGGGCACATACGCTCTCCAGATGTTATGTGCGATTTCCACACATAATACCTATCCTACGGATCTCCATACAATAGGATTTAAGAACAAAGGGGCGGTTCTTCCCCTCCACCTGCCAAGGTGGGCAGGGAAAAGTATTTTAATTGTACAGAAGGGGTGTGAATATGGACAGACCGCTGATCCGCACGTGTGACTTAAGGCTGCAGTATGGCAGAATACTGAAGTCACTACGAGAGAGGGGAGTGTTAGGGGAAGTTCACTCCCCTCTTCCCTGCGGATTTTAACATAGGATCAGGTCCTTTAAGGGTAAGTTCAATCAAATTAAATTGATAAACAAAGGAAATGTAAAGATGTTGTCCATTGGTTACTTGCACTGCTCCAAAAGCCCACAGCTAATCCTATGCAGTATCCCACATGGTAGCGCTTATTTTACCTGCTCAGATGCTTAGCTGTCATCTTTTAGACAACTAATTGGCTACGCAATGCAAGTAGGGGCCACAGCAGGGGATCAGCTGAGGACAAAACACAAGCTGGTGCAGGGGATTAGTTGAGTTGCAGCAGCTGCCAGTGGTAGGATCCCTGAACACCTTTATACCACCTTCTTCCCCAGTACCTACAGGAGTTGTGATAGGGCTCGCCTGCATATGTACTTAATGTATTATTTGTTGCAGGTTAAAAAAACTTGTTGTTTAATTCATATGTGAGTAATATTATGCCTAGCCCTACAATGGAGCATTCTATTAACATGAGTAAACTCTACACATTTTAAATGTTTGTAGAAAATCTATGTTAATTGCAATGTTTATATGCTAACAGGGCATTTGGGTATTTATTAAAAATATATTTTTATTTTTACAAGCAATCTGTTTCAGTATCTTGGCATGCATATTTCACCTTATGTCCACAGAGCACTTACTCTTTTCCACTCTTGTTAAAGCTGATAGTCGCCCAGCCTGGCATGAAGCCTGGGTCCCTCGTGAACCACATGATAACCAACAAAATGAATAGGACAAGAACACAGATCTCTGCAAAGCTCATAGACCCCAGCTTCTTGTACTCTGTGGAGATGACGTTGTATGCTCGCTTCTCTATTTCCTTTTGATCTGCAGAACTGCCACAGCCAAAGTTCTTTTTAAAGCTAGAACAACAGCAGAAAAAGGTCGACTTGTCAGAAGTAATTAATTTTATATATACTGTAAAGGTTTCTACCATTAGGTAAGGTAAGATAATGGACAGAATCAAAGGGGTGGCAGAGACATAGCCTGCAGGTGATATGGAAGTCACAAGTCCAGAAATGGTGGTTCTTGTAGTCAGAAAGCCATAACCACGCATAGAAGACCGAGAGCCATGTCATTGTGACTTCTATCATTTAGCCTACAAGTTTCCTGAAGTCTACGGCATCAGTGATGGGATGGTTGGGTGACTATGTATAACAGCACTATGATTACTAGACAATATTCAGCCATATCAAGGGACAGCTACACTCATTGGGCCGGATCCAGAATTACGCAGTGCTATTTTCTGCACCCTGCTTACAGAAAACAGATGCATTTTGGTGCTTTGCATGGGTCAGCATAAGGTTTCCAGCAAGGATCTGGATCCTCATGATCACAGTGTGTACACATGGTTGGGGGATAATAATAATGATAATAGTACAGTTAGGGCTTGGATAATTGTAAGTGTAAGGTGCTGTGTATGAATGTGCCAGATGTCCTCTGCTGCTATGGAGGTGTTACACTGGATCCGGCCCACTGATACTAACCAGAATTAGCGGCTTTCTGTCCTGTCAGTAGACAAGGTAAGGACATTAAAGGTTTTTGGTGGTTAGGGAGGTGGATGGTTTTTATTATTTTATGGAGTGTACATAAAAACTTTCATTTGTGTAACTTGTCCAGTGGTGCTGTACATGTCTATAATCCCAGCTGTTACCTAGAAGCCGGGATACACAATGGTTACAGTTCTGTGGAGAGGCATCACCGGTTGCTTAGTACATGGGACATCTTTTCTGCAAGGGAATTGTTATGAGCAATCCCAGTGGTTCCAACTTGGGGTGATATTCCACTTGGGGTATTTTATATCACTATCTGTTTGTTCTGTGTCTGTTGTTTACGTAGAGGCTCCTCCTTACACACTGAGAGTTACTGCCAGAGGAACATAGAATCCCAGTTATGTACATGTTGCCTAAAGTTCATAAAACTATATCTAAACCCCCTGAAAGGCCCATAATAGCAGGCACAAATTCTAATGAACGTCGAATCTATCAGAATTTATAGATTTTCCTTTACAATCTTTGGTAATAAAAAAAACACTATATAAGGAACACGGGTGACATTATAGAAAAATTGAAAAAGATTAAATGGGAAGATTATTTTGGTCACAGGAGATGTGACATCCCTTTACTATCCTAAAACACGGTGATGGTATAGCAGTAAAAGAGAATCTACAAAATTGTGAGTATGACACACTCCTAAAGGTATTTATTTTAGAGGGTATTTTATTTATTTTAACAAATAACTATTTTAATTTTAATGGGAAATTTTATTTGCAAATTAGGGGAACCGTCATGGGTCACAGATTTTCTCCTAGTTATGCACATTTATTCATGGGCCAAATTGAAGATACACATGTTTGGAATAACCATGAATATGGGAGCAATCTGGTATCCTGGTGGCAGTCAATAGACAATATTTATTTGGAGGGGGACCCTGGAAGATCATTCTGAAACTACCTCAATAATAATGATCTTAATATCCGGTTGACCTTTTCTATAAGCCAAACATTAGGTAATTTTTTTGAGATATTAATATTTATCCTAAGAAGGATAAAATACATACTAGTACATTTTCAAAACCCACTGATGCAAATTCTTATATAGAAGTGAGCAGTGCCCATCATAAAAAATTGGCTTAAGGGCATCCCAATGGGGCAGCTAAAAAGACTCTGCAGGAATTGTACAGATGATGAGGTTTATATAAATGTCCTTTGGATGATGTACTCTCCACTGCCTTCAAACAGAAAGTAACGGTTTGAAATGTGTTGGAGGGAGTACATTTGGAGGGTTCTCAGTCTGCATACCTTCTCATCTTCCTGATCTGTGAGGATTTTTTCTCCACGAATGGGAGAACAGCACTCTACTGTAGCTATCCTCCCCCTGTGAATTTTATTGTATGTTTTCTGAATATTTATTTTTCATTTTGATTATAAGAAATATATATTTTACTTTATTTCTTCATCTGGTCTGATACTTTGGGAAATACAAGAGTCAGGGACACTGCGGTGTACTGGAAGCAGTCTTCCTCCCAGGCTGACATTGGACTCCCCAGGCAATCTTCACTTTCAGATCACAACAAACCTTGGAAGCTTGAATATCACCAGCTGTATGCTAAAAGAACCCTTTACTATATTAACCAGACCTTTTGAACAAACTGTGAGTCGTACTTACCATTGCCTGAGAACTTCTGCATTTTGTGTCTCTTTTTTTTAGCATATTCTTCATGAACTTTATTTACTAACTATGAACATATTATTCAAGAATGTTTTCCATATATTAGTTTATTCGTTTTTTTTCTTCCTTTTTTAGTGGTTGCACATTATTCATTTGGTTCTCTTTATTGTTGAAGTTTTTATATATTGATTTTATTGGTCACTTTTATTTGCGATCTCATTATATGGAAGATTTTCTATGAATTTTTGTATTTATTCCATATAACTAGCACATATTTTTTATTTCTATAATCTATTAGTCTAGGTAGAGACTGGTAAACTTTATTTAGAATTGGTTAGGATTATTATTGTATATTTGGGGCATATGTTGAATATTGCACTTTAGGTCTATTGTTATTACATGGAATATTTGTTTATGAATTTTTGTATTTATTCACTTTAAATCAGCACTTATTCTTATTTTTATTGTTATAATTTAACAGTTAAGGTTGATTTATATTGTGTATTTGGTATCACATGTTGAATATTGCATTTAGAGAACTTTTGGTATTTAAGTTTTTTGCACTTTACAGTTTTTTGCACTTAGCAATTTATTCAGGTAGCGCCCAGTACACCCATTTCATGGTTTATCCAACTGCAAAATGGCACCTTTTTGTGCAATTACTCCTAGATCTGGATCAGCCTCAGAATGTGTTTACAAGTAGTTCTGAACAATGAAAATACTTAGACCTGTATTTGCTCCACTTGACTGAGTGAAGACACATTTTGCTATAAGGGGTATCGTTGGGGAAAATACACTAAGCCTACCACATCACTAATGGGATGGATCCACATTTTGAACACGCATAGCTGATGTGACAGGGAAGACTTGGTGAGTTTTCAACCAACCTGCCCTTATTATATTGATAATTTGCTCCAGTGATTCCATCGTGTACTTACTTAATTCCAAGGTACATGATCTGCAGCCAGATCCAGGCCAGAACAAGTAACAGAATCATTGTGGGGAAGGCAAATCCAAACCATGAAGCAAAATTTATTACATTGTTGTTTTCAGGGAACAGCCTAGAAGACAAGAGTCAGTTTATTAATTATCATATATTAATATTATCTCCAACACTAGACAATTCAACATCAGTGATAATGAGGATTGTGTGTTCTTATGGCTTGTCATTTTGGCTACAGAGTGATGGGTCTAGTCTGACACATTTGCACATCAAGCACAGCCATCGCTGGGGGAGAAGACAAACATGGTGAGTTCCACAGCTTTTCTAGGTGCATTTCATTCTGATATGGGGATCGTCATGATGGTAAAATTGAACTAAGCGCTTGAATAATTTAAAATCTTTTTTCATAGAAAACAATGGGGATGATGAGTAACAGAGTTGAATGTTGGAGAAATCAGTGATTTGTGTAATCAATGTAATAGTGACAGCAGAAAAATATGAAGAAAATACACCCCCTAAGTCCCCAAATTTTGTTTGAACAACTTCATTTTAATAAAAAATGTTTCCTGCCGTCTCCACTTTACTAAGCTGAAATGTTAAGGTAAGGTCTTACTAGTGTAAGTCTGTACATGTGAGGGGAGTTGCCTGCTCTTGTTTGCACATGATTTAGGACACAGCACGGATTAGACTTCAGCCCAGCAGAAGCAAAGGTCTAAACCTACATTCCGTTACCATAGCAACCTGCAACATTTATAATGTATTAAATATAACTAGTCTCCTTCCCTTTCACATAAAATTATAATACTGCTACTATGTTAGAGAGTCAGAATATAATACGTCTTATATCCAAACCACGTGGTTAGTCAGCCACAATGAAGAGAGCAAGTATACAGAGCCAATGGGCTCAGGTGCGTTTTTACGACGGGCGTAAGTGTAAAAACAGCCATTTGTATGTTACGCTCATGTTATGCTTCGAAATTCTGAGCGTGTGGGCCTTGATTATAACACCTTTGTAAATACGGTCGAGTGGGCGTGTCTGTCATACGAAATCCATATATATTCACCGAGGGCGGGGTGAGGAATTTAAATCGTACAGTATGGGCGTGCTAAGTGTCGTAACTACGCATTGAGCTTACGGACGCCCGCGGTTACGATCAGAAAAGATAGGGTAGGTTTTGCAAAACTATGTTTCTGGGTTTCGTTTTATGGGCGGGCTCTGGTCCAGTGGGTTATTGGGAGAATGTGTCATCTGTCTCTGAAGTGGAAGTTGGGCATCAGTGGAAGTGGGGTAGATGTCATCGGTCTAAAGAAAATCTTAGCCCTTTCGGTCTGCACTGCCTTCTTCAGCCACCATCTTGTTATATTGTATTATTTTATTATACGATTATTGTTGACATTATTGTTCTTATTATTTTTTAATACATTTACAAACTCATCTGAGTTAATTTTTACCAACCAGGTGTGATTATTGAGCTAAGATGGGGCAATAACTGGTGTGTGGGTCAGATAAGACCAAGCCAACTGACAACCTCAAGGGGTTTATTATTTTACATTCCAAAAACATCATTTCAAGGTGGTTTTAACAGTTTAAAATTAACTGTAAGATGTCTGGGTGTGTGTAAAGGTAAAAATACCTACTCCTCCATTTGTCCTTTCAGGACAAGGTTGGGTCCGGTGCCAGTTAGTGTTGCGATGCCCCCAATGCTGGCAGAATAGCACACACACAGACTCATGCCTTTGCAGAGTTTGAGGTGATTCCGAAGCCTATTCGCTTGTCTCTCCTGCTTCAGTCTGTCTTCTTCTGGATCAACAACAACTGCTGCATCATCTAAAAATGAAAGCAGTAAAATGACAAATGCAATCTCTTTCTGGATGTAATAGTCACATTGGACCTGATTTAGACTTAAGAAGGAGCTTGAAATTATGGACCTGATTCACACTTAAGAATCTTCTTAAAATAAGAACTTAAAGTCACTCCTGGGCTAAACCATGTTGATTGCGGGGGAGTCATATTTCATCTGTTGCAAACAGTACTAGTGTTGAGAGGTGATGTTTCCTATCCCAAGTCTAAATAACAGTGTGATAGTAAAGCTGGTCAGTATCTGTTTTCAGTAAGCCATTCAAAGTTATATCCCTGCATGCAAAGAATACAATTAACTTGACTCCCCCCGAAAACAAAATGGTTTTGCCCAGGAGTAACTTTAAGTTCTTAATTTAAGAAGATTTTAGGTACGTATATTTAAGAACAGATAAAATGCGCATGCGTAGTAACTTTTTATACACTATTTACGTTGGAGTTAAGTTCGCATATTCCGCGCTTCGGATTTTAGGTGCGTTTTTTAAAGAACGGTTCGACAGCACATGCGTAGAAACTTTTCTATGCTATTAATGTTGGACTTAGGTGCATTAATTCCATACTGCGTACCTAAAGTCTCTACGTTCGCAGTAACATACGCAGAAATGGACTTTCTATGAATAAGTAAATAGGAAGATACGCAGAAATGGGTGGAGGGAGGCATTTAAATCACGCAATGAAGGTGCGGTTATGCACTTGCGTTCCTAAATAGATGCTCTACGCATTGAAATGCGAAACTACAGTTAAGGGGGCCCTATGGCACTCGTAAGTCACATACGAACCTGTAAACCGGGTCGCGCCGTGGGAGTTTCATTTCTATTACTTGCGTATATTTAGGAACCTATCGCGTTCTTAAGTGTAAATCAGGTCCTTAGGCAATGCCCGGGAGACTCCTGCCCGGGAGAGCCGACAAAGCTCCCGCAAGCCCCACCAGCCATCAATTATTACTGTAATCCCTAGCGTTACTAGGGATGTGCGGGGCTTGATGATGTCATCAAGCCCCATCCATCCCCTGAAACGCTGGAGATTACAGGAGTGATTGCAAGGGGGCGGGGTTTAATTATGTTTTTTTCCATAAATCACATCATTAAGCCCCGCCCCCTTGCAGAAATCCATGGCTTCCCTCTGGGTTCTCCCAAAGGGAAGCTCTGAAAAGTCGGCAACCCTGGTTCAATCTATGAAATAGAGATGAGCTAAGAAATTTCACCTCTTAAATATAATTTTGTTTTTAAAATGTAAATTTGCCTCCCCCCTTGCAGTTCAACATGGTATCGCTCAGGCCTACACTTACACCTAAAAAATAGGTGTAAGTGCAGCTCCGAATCAGCCCCTATATATTAATCTATCCTCCAGCTGCTGTCTTTAGGACTGACCAAACCTCTTCATCAAAACAATGGGAAAAACACAGAAGTACTTGGAGCATAAAAGATTTTTATTAAGAATAACACTATTTATTATTATTGCTTATTTATATAGTGCCACAAAATGTCCATTATACATTCACATCAGTCCCTTCCCCTACTGGAGCTACATACTAAGGTCCCTAACACTTACATGCACTTACATTATGTTTTTTTTGTTTATTATTCATTAACACATAGTTTTATACCAAATTAACCTTCAGATGACACAAAACTACCAACACACAATGATAACCCAAGATTATTCCATGTAAATTTTCTATAAATATCCACATCCAGCACAAGATTCAATAAAAACATGGGGTATCCTGGCAAACAGGGTGACAGCCACTGATACAACTTGTGCGAATAGAAACAATTACAGCTTATTGGAGGTTCTTATATACTGTATTCTGATGGCAAGGAACTGGATTCCCAGGTAAGCCCACAAGGGGACTTACGCAAGTCTTAAAGCAGACAAACAGAGAAGGAAAATATATAGATGTCACGTATAACTTACTAAGATTCTTCTGTTGGAGAATGTCATCATCTATAGGAGGTTTCTCCAGCATCTCATACGCGTGGTTCACAGCCCCATTCAGCTCTTCCTCACTCTTCCCCATGCTTTGTATAGCAGATGACTCTTCTTCCAGTTTCATTTCAGAGCTGTACAGTTGCTCCAGAACAGCCTGAGCTATTGGTATCATCATAGCTGTTGTGGCAGTGTTACTGATCCACATGGATAGAAAGGCTGTAACAAGCATGAACCCCATTAGCAACCTGTACAAACAATGAGTAAAGGATCTGTCAATGTCACATAACTGGATTTACAGCTTTATAAACTTAGAAACAGCTTTGCTTTTATTTTGATTTTTCTAAAAGACTAATTGTAAATAAAAATGTCCCATTCCCTCAAGATTTGATGATCGTCACTTATGCTTGGCGAAAATATTTAGGGGACAACTGGTATGAGGTGTCCCTCATTTTAGGGTAACCTGCACTAGGAGTGCAAGTGCTAGGGAGGTAGATTCACAGTGTTTTGGGATGGTATTAATGGACCGTATTCACAGTTAAGAGTGAGTTATGTGCAGACAGAGCCGCATCTATCTCACTCTTCCAGCCTCTTAGGCACCTTATGACACTTATGAGTGCCCATAGGGCTTCCTTATCTAACCGTGCCTTGTACATATGGACATTGCCTCTCCCCGCCTCCCCCCGGATAATCTAAATCCACCCCCCCTCCCATTTCATCCTAAGCACACCCCGAAACTGCATTACTGTACACCGCCACTTTCTACTTAAAGTACTCCGGGAGGTCTATAAAGACTCGGAGGCAAGCTACGTACTGAACTGGTACGTAGATTGTGTAAATGACCGACTACACATGCATAGTAGGTCATTTCAGCAAAATACGCACTTAAGAAGCACAAGCTTCTTAAGTGTGAATCAAGCCCAATATTATTATTATTTTAATATTTGATTGATATTAATAATATGTTTAATGACTTATAATTAACAGCTTACTTCAACAGCTCTTGCGCAGGAGCCAAAAAATAAGAATGAAATCTGACTAGTACATCTAGTTACGTGTAAATACTTAATATGAAAATTATAACTGAATAGTATCGTTTTAGTTATATATGACATTATAATAACCACTATCACTCACCACCGGTGATCATCACTACTGGCCGTCTAATCCGCCCACACCCAGTAACATAGGGAACAGACTCACAGAGCAGGTTTGACTCCAACAATCAGCAGCACCCTCAGGGCTATCCTCTTGTGCAAATTCCATCTCTCTACTGCTACTGCCATTAGAAGTCCTCCAATGAACAGCATGTTGGTATCTTTCAGATACTGGCTGCATACCTAAAGAGAAAACAATTACTGAGTTTCTCCAACCATTACAATCAGAACTGTCTGATCCATGAGAGGTAAGTGAACGTCTATGTCACTCCTCAGCACTTCAAAGACAACCGTTAAAATACAGCTAACTGGCTTCATATATAAAACACACAATATTGCTGTATTGTTTCAATTAGATGCAAATGCAAAATAAACAGGGAACATTAAAGAATTCACATTAAATCCCCCCAAAAAAGCAAAATAGAAAACAATATATATAAGATCAAGACAATAGAGTTCATAAGATATAAGCTATACACTGGTACTGGTACCTTCCAATTTATAAATTCATCCTTATTGAATGTCAAAAGTAGAGCCCTTTATAATTGTGGACCGTTAGATTCTAATCACAATACATTATACAGTATATGTGCTCTTTCAGGGCAAATACAGGTGATAGACCTGTCAGTGTGGCTATGGTATAGGTGGTAGTTATGGAGCTGATAGGGGAGAGGATAAGGAATGGAATCACTGAAGTCTTTCTTGCCAGCTTCTATGGGATGATTTCCTGAAATCAAATCTAGTCTCCCTTATAGGACTTTCACTGAAGTCCCACAGAGCGCTATACTGGATTGGTGATTGTTCTTTGGAGGCTTCCTGATACAGTGATCCCCATTGTTAATGTAGGTTTTCTTAAACAGTCTGCACTGAATTGTTAGTTCAGACATAGGTAAGTATATTCTTATTATTTATATTAGTGATTAGCTTAGTATTGTTCCCCTCTGACATGCTATGAGGAGAAACACGTAGAGAGTAAATCCCTACAGTAAATAACAAGAATATACTTACCTGTGTCTGAACAAATAATCCAGTGCAAATTCCAAAGCACAGTGCCCAGATACTACAACAACAAGGAAGAGGAAAAGATCCCCAGTAGATTCCTGTCTGCCCCTTTCATATGCCTAGTCATCCACATCTGCCCCTTATATATGCCCAGCCAACCATGCCTGCTCCTTTTATATGCCCAGTCATCCACATCTGCTATTTTTATATGCCCAGCCATCCACGTCTGCTACTTTTATATGCCCAGCCATCCACGTCTGCCCTATATATATGCCCAGCCATCCATGTCTATTCCTTTTATATGCCCAGCCATCCACGTCTGCTACTTTTATATGCCCAGCCATCCACGTCTGCTATTTTTTTATGCCCAGCCATCCACGTCTGCCCCTTATATATGGCCAGCCATCCATGTCTACTCCTTTTATATGCCCAGCCATCCACGTCTGCTACTTTTATATGCCCAGCCATCCACGTCTGCTACTTTTATAAGGTCAGTCCTCCATGTCTGCCCTTTTTACATGCCCTGTTATCCATGTCTGCCCCTTATATATGGCCAGCCATCCATGTCAATCCTTTTATATGGCCAGTCATCCCCGTCTGCCCCTTTTATATGCCCAGCCATCCAGGTCTGCCCATGTTATATGTCCAGTCATCCCTGTCTGGCCCTTTTATACGCCCAGCCATCCATGTCTGCTCCTTTTATATGCCCAGCTTCCATATGCTCAGCCTAAACTTTACTTATCTTTGATCTCTTCTCTCTTCTTCTTACTCCTTCTGCTGACATGATGCAGCCATTCACGGCCTACATATGTTAGGTCACGTTATTCACAGATATAGATTTGCTCCTGGAGGAGCCCTGTATAACCATTACTGTTTATGTGTATGACTACTTACAGATACCACAGCAACATGCTCAAAATAAACTTATTATTATTATTATTATTATTATTATTATTATTTAAGAAAATAAACTAAAACTTTCTTCCAAGATTCTTGTGATCTTATGGGACATT
>WWET01000316.1:154549-166474 GCA_011038615.1 Limnodynastes dumerilii
GAGTCCACAGGCAACAGGAATCCCCTATGCAAGTGCCTCTTGCTAGTAACGGCGCAATTTGGAAAGGAGGAGGAGGGTGCGATGTTCACAAACATCAACGCACCTCAGCCAATCACCACGCGGTTTGGATATATTTTCAATTTCTATTGCATCACGCGCATTTCCATGTAATAACTGGGTGCGATGTCCGCGATGAACACACCGCACCCACTTTGCTGACATAATCGCGGATAATTGAATCGGGGTCGCAGTGTGCGCAAGTCAGGCTGTGCGAGCATATTACGCATGGGCATGCCAGATGTTATGCATTGGAACTTGGAATGTACAGAATTGGTTTCCGCACGTTTAGAGAGTCCACTATAATGAGAGGGGAGTGTCATGGGAATGCAGTGGATTATTACGTGTGGACTTTAGCAACTCTTAAATTTTGATCCGGTCTATTATTCTCATCATTCTCAACAGCTGGTTGCCACCCCTTTTTTCCCTCTCCATTTTCTTTCTTAAAGTCTTTGGAATGGAGACTGTTCCTGTCATTTTTGGCCTCTACCTAAAAAAAACAGTGATAATATTCCTCTTCTTGATCACGTAGTTAAATCTATTCACTGACTTTTCACTCACTTTTTAGTACATCACCTTATTACATTTTCGCATAATAGTTATAACACTATTTACAAACACTTTAGCCACCATTATTAACAAAATTTAAATTTTTTTTTACCTATTTTAATTTACTTACATATCTTCCACCACATTTTATACACAAATGATGGACCTTTTAGCCTCAGTGTATTATAATGCAAATCATTTTTGACCACTTTTGTAATGCTCGATTTTAGTGTTCATATTTTCACACAATAATATAAGCGCCAAGGTATTCTTACACATACAAACATCATATGCAAATTACGTTCCTTAGTATATCTTTCCTTAAGGCTCACTTATCAAAAGTTGCAACATAACCAAGAATGAAAAAATCAGTCCGTTCCTCAATCACAAAAGGATAATGGCATTAGTTCTGCTTCTGAGTCCCACTTATGTTCTGTAGCTCAGACAATAATGGCCTTAGTCTCTCATATTAATTATTTTCCAACTGTACAAGAAAAAGTCCTCTCCAATCCCGCACTCCGGATATCGGTCTGCCATTGTCTCTCTTCTCAGGTATACCAAGTCTCGGTTTGGAATATTTTCCGCCTGGATTTCGGCTTGCTGCACTTTCCATTACAGAGTCTCATGTATTTCAAACATAAGAAGGAGACAGACAGTGCAGATCTTGTGCCAATAAAGGTTATTTTTCAAAACACACACTGACATAGATAAAGGATTACTCAATTTTAAAATGAACATTCCAGTGTTGGAATGTCTCAACACGCACAAAAAAGTACAAAGTTACCACTCTAGTTCATAAGCGGTGCCAGTTTGGAAATACAGTTTATGAATAGCCATCAACATATGTGTCAGAGATGATGCACAAATGTTTTCTGGTAATAACCAAAGTGTTTCGAAGCTTCACCTGTGTCTTTTTCCATGTACAAACACAGAATGGAAGTTGCTCAATCAATTTATAGGTAAATGCAAACAGGTGCATGAAAGGCAGGGGTTAATCTGCTAGCCACAGAAACAAAGGAAAATAAATACCTCAGCAACACTGCCATAAACCATGTGATGGAAGAAAAAGAGGTTTGATATTCGGCGCTAAAACAGTGTTACAATGTATCAGATAAATTGCACTTATACAGTTTCAAAATGTGGATGCAGGAATGTAATGAATTTCAAACTTTCAAATAAGTAACCTGCACAGAAAGTATCATTTGGTAACAGTACAAAGTATCACACTGATATTCACCCTTTCAACCACAATGCTCTCTATTAAGAGCAAGAACCTTAGTCTGTTACAGGTAGTGTGGTATTTAATGTTTGGACAATATTTTGAAATCAAATGTATGGGTAATACGTCTGTGGTTTCCACATTTACCAAATAGTGTCTGTAATATCGCATCCAAAATATATCTTTTTAAGTCACATATATTTTCATATATTTTCTATTGAAAGCTCGAATGCTGCTGTAAGTCTCTCAAATGCCAGTGACAGCTTCACTAGTCCTGTGTCTCCGCTTCGGACGATTCAACAGAAAAGATAGTCAAATTTCAGTTACAGTTCTGTAGTCTGTGCTTGCAGGCACTGATTTCTGTAGTTAGAGTGGATGCAGATGATCTGGTCCTGACGATTGCGAGTCCCTTCGTATGCGCGTTTCCTCGTTGCAGGCGGCTATGTGTATTCTCTCTGTAAGGGGGATGTGTCCGTTACAGCCTCACTCCCGTTCTCTGCCCCTAGTGGTTGATTTAAACCACGATTACCGTTTTACCGGCGGGGAAAGATTAGTGGGGAAAAAAGAGAGATAAAAACCGCATATGGTGCAATATTTTGAATAAAGGATTTATTTGTAACAAAAATATAAAGGGGGTACTCACAAAGGTATATGACAATTACTGGTTAGGTAATTATCGTTTAAAGCAAGGATGTTTTTACAGTTCATCCAAACTGTTCTTTTAAAGGAGTCCGCGTTTTATGGCTGGTAATGAGTGAATGTAGGTCCTAGAATAGCACTTAGGCCAACGCGTTTCAGACTAAAAAGTCCTTTCTCAAGGCTAATAAAGCTATTAGATAGAACATTGTATTTTCTTATAGAGGCTTGTAAAACGGCTGCTTTATTCACGGGGGGGCGTGGCCTGGACAGCGATGGTGTAGGAAGCAGCAGCTCTGAGCTCCGTGCTTTTGGACATCCTATCACCCATCCTGTGGCACTTTTCTAACCCTTTCTGGCTCACCCTTTGTCCACCTGTCCCTGGGGAGTCTGTTGTGCCATTGGTGAGGAAGTCTCTGTAGCGGGGACGTCCGGCGGCTGTAACGGCGGCTCTGGGTCCTGTCAGCGCGACGGTGTGGAGGCTGTGTCAGCGGGCAGGTGTCTGGTGCTGGGGCATATCCCAGCAGTGAAGTAGCAGCTTGGATCTGGAACAGCGGTACTGGCGGTATTTTTACCTTTTACTTACCCCTCTCCTGGATGCTTCCTGCCGTTTCACGCCACTCATCACGCGGGGGGCGCCATCTTGGATCCATCCTCTGTGTGCTGAGAGCTGAACTCTAGCCTGCGTAGTACTCTGGCAGGGGCTGGCTGTGTGAATGGAGCTGGAGCTAGATACAGCCTTCTACATCATAACACCCAGTATACAGTGAAGCAGTTGGGGGAATAAGTGCGGGCACTTCTATCCTTTAGGAGACCTCTCTACTCATACTCCCTGCCATATACATATACATATATATATAATTGAAGAGACAGTCTGGATACAGTTCATATTATATTTTTTTTTATTATTTTATTTTTTTTCCCTGCTGCTTCTTGTCTGCTACTCTATACAGTAATTTACAGTCTGCATCTCTCTAAGCCCCCTCCCCCTGTTGTGTACTGATGGGGAAGAATTCGCAATCTGCGGCAGCGGTGAAGCTCCGACAGTACGCTCATCAGAACAGTAAGGCTCCTCTCCCGGCACAACAGGATCAGGACCCTGTGCCCCCTGAGGCTAACACGGCCTCTGGCGGTTCTGACATTACTATGGCACAGTTGCTAGACGCCATCAGCGCATCTGAACAACGCATCTCGGAGCAGATTGGAGCGGTGAAGACTGATACATCAGTGCTTAGGCAAGATATTCAGAAAATTCTTGAGCGGGTTGGCGAGGTGGAGACCAGAGTTTCCACCCTTGAGGATGCGGTTTCCCCAATGAAGACCCACATAACGGAAGTACAAACGCAGATGTCATTCTTCAAAGCCCGGCTTAATGATATGGAGGGGCGATTGAGGAGAAATAACATCCGTTTCGTTGGCTTTCCTGAAAGGGCGGAGGGCTCTCATCCCGAGACTTTTTTGGAGTCGTGGCTGCTACAGCTTCTCGGCAGAGAAGAACTCTCTCCCCAATTCGCCATTGAGAGGGCTCATCGGATGCCTGGCCAGAGTCCTCCTCCAGGGGCTCCGCCTCGTACTCTTATAGCTAAGGTCCTGAATTTTAAGGATCGGGATGCTATTCTCCGACTTGCTCGCATGAAAGGTCCATTATTGTTTAATAACCAGAAAATTTCAGCATTCCCCGACTTTGCGGTTGAGGTACAACGATCCCAAGCTCAATTTATACAAGTCAAGAGACGACTCCGGGACCTTCAACTCCCCTATGGAATGCTGTATCCCTCCAGACTGCGGGTTGTGGCGGAAGGTCAAGTACACATTTTTGAAACGCTGCGAGCGGCGGTGAGCTGGCTGGATAGACATGCTCCGGGTCCGCGCCAGCTGGAGGCTGCAAGAGAGTGATTTGCTTAATTTTACCTTTTGGTGGATTACAAATGTTGGACCTTGTGTTCTCTAAGCTGGATTTCCGTTGGCGATATTGGTTCAGCTGCTTCTGATCTCGGTAGTGAATTGGATAGACAGACATGCTCCTTCTTTGAGTCAGCCTGAAATTGCGAGACAGGGATCTGACTCTCAATACCTTTTTGGAGGACTACAAATATTGGACCCTTTTCTTTTGCTCTTTGACCTGGACTTCTGTTGGTGAGATTGGCCCAGTTTTTTCTGATATGCAGTTAATATTCTGTGGGTATCTTGGGAGGGTAAATGGAAGGGAATGCCATTGTGTTCCGCGTTAGAAAATGCCTTTTCTCTACATTGCACGGATCTTAATACTAACATAGCTTTTAAAAGTTTGATCTGCCTAGGGGTAGCCCTGGTTTAGAGCTTAAAGTTTAAAGTTTTAAGTTTTAAGAGTAAGGTTTAAAGTTTAGGTGGCCCACTTAGATGTGTGTTTTTCATATCTAAGGTACTTTAAAGTTAGGGAATAAAGTATACATTATGTTCGGGAATGTATATGGGGTGGGATTGGGGTGGGAAGGGTTTGGGGTTAAGAGGGTATGTGTTATGTTATGTTTTTTCTCTAAAAAGTCAGCAATGCATTTACAGTTACTTTACATCTGGTTGCAGTCAGTCAGTGATTGGTATCAACATGCTATGTATTGTATTATAGATGATGCAGGGTAGTAGAAATTCCTCGCCCATCTCTTTGATAAGCTGGAATGTCCGGGGTATTAATGATAGGGTCAAGCGCTCCCTGGTTCTAAAACAAATTAAAGATTATAACCCGGATGTTGTGTGTCTGTTGGAAACCCATCTCACTGGTAGCAAATTGATGTCCCTTAAGCGTCAGTGGGTGGGTCGACTGTTTCATGCCCCCTTTACTAATCATTCTAGAGGAGTATCTGTGCTGGTTCACAAAAGGGTGGGATTCCAACTTGAAAAAGTCAAAGTGGATTCACAGGGTCGCTATGTATTTATTCATGCTTTTTTCTATTCCATGCCATTGACTATAGCAGCCATATATATTCCTCCACCTTTCACGCCAGTGATTCTTAACCATTTAGTGGAGTTTGTGTCATGTGTTCCAAATTCTCCCCTGATATGTATGGGAGACTTTAATATGGTGATGGATCCTGTCTTGGACAGATGGAGGGAGAGTGGTGTGGTGTCGGGATGTCCCTCTGCTCGGTTCGAGTCCATGATGGTGGAGCTGGGGTTGGTTGACGTGTGGAGGAATAGGAATCCTTTGGTGGCCCAGTACTCGTGCTTTTCGTCCTCACATCGCACTTTTTCGAGGATAGACCTTGCGTTGGTTTCGCATTCCCATGTGATGTCAGTAGTGGATGTTGCCTATTTGCCACGTGGTATTTCAGACCACACTCCTGTTAAGCTTATGTGGGATATTGCTCTTCCTAGAGGGGCGTCATTTTGGAAGCTCAACCCCTTCTGGCTTAAACTGGTGGGGCAGGGCTCTACATTACTAGATGAATGGGAGGGCTACTTTAGCACCAATGCAGATCATAGTAACTCATTTATAGTATGGGACGCCTTTAAGGCGGTTGCAAGAGGTTCCCTCGTGGCCCGCGTTGTTAAATTTAAGAAAGATTCTAGACAGCAGGAGGTTGATTTGCAACAGAAATGTCGGTCTCTGGAATCTGTATATTTGAATACTCGGCAGGATTCAGATAGAGTGGTATGGTTAAATTGTCAACAGGCTTACTCTGATTACCTTTTGGCAAAATCTAAGCGGAAACTTTTGTTTGCGAGTCACTCTTGGTATAGTCAGTCTGACCGGTGTGGTAGCTATCTGGCATATCTTGCCAGAGATGAACGAGCTGCTACAGTAATCACTGCCCTGAGGGATGTAAATGGCAACATACAATGTAAAATTCCTGATATAGCTAGAGTGTTTCTTGACCATTTTAAAACTATATACGCCTCGAAGGCTCGGTACGGCTCTGATGAATTGGTGGACTTTCTGGCTGATATTCCCCTGCCTAAATTGTCTCAGGACAGTCAGTTCTTTCTTGATTCTCCTTTCACCAAGGATGAGATAGAAGCTGCAATTAGCTCATTTCCCAATAAAAAAGCGCCCGGTTTAGATGGTATTCCCATTGAATTATATAAATTGTATAGGGATTTCTTTGTCCCTAGATTATATGATTTATTTAACCAATTACAAGATGGAGGTGCCCCTCCTGTGTCCATGTGTGAAGCTTTGATCATTGTTGTTGCCTATTTGCCACGTGGTATTTCAGACCACACTCCTGTTAAGCTTATGTGGGATATTGCTCTTCCTAGAGGGGCGTCATTTTGGAAGCTCAACCCCTTCTGGCTTAAACTGGTGGGGCAGGGCTCTACGTTACTAGATGAATGGGAGGGCTACTTTAGCACCAATGCAGATCATAGTAACTCATTTATAGTATGGGACGCCTTTAAGGCGGTTGCAAGAGGTTCCCTCGTGGCCTGCGTTGTTAAATTTAAGAAAGATTCTAGACAGCAGGAGGTTGATTTGCAACAGAAATGTCGGTCTCTGGAATCTGTATATTTGAATACTCGGCAGGATTCAGATAGAGTGGTATGGTTAAATTGTCAACAGGCTTACTCTGATTACCTTTTGGCAAAATCTAAGCGGAAACTTTTGTTTGCGAGTCACTCTTGGTATAGTCAGTCTGACCGGTGTGGTAGCTATCTGGCATATCTTGCCAGAGATGAACGAGCTGCTACAGTAATCACTGCCCTGAGAGATGTAAATGGCAACATACAATGTAAAATTCCTGATATAGCTAGAGTGTTTCTTGACCATTTTAAAACTGTATACGCCTCGAAGGCTCGGTACGGCTCTGATGAATTGGTGGACTTTCTGGCTGATATTCCCCTGCCTAAATTGTCTCCGGACAGTCAGTCCTTTCTTGATTCTCCTTTCACCAAGGATGAGATAGAAACTGCAATTAGCTCATTTCCCAATAAAAAAGCACCCGGTTTAGATGGTATTCCCATTGAATTATATAAATTGTATAGGGATTTCTTTGTCCCTAGATTATATGATTTATTTAACCAATTACAAGATGGAGGTGTCCCTCCTGCGTCCATGTGTGAAGCTCTGATCATTGTATTGTTAAAACCTGGGAAGGACCCTGCTTTAGTTGATTCCTATAGGCCCATTTCGCTTCTCACCACGGATATCAAAATATTTGCTTATCGGCTTACTCAGGTGGTGGAGGAATTAATACACCCGGATCAGACGGGGTTCATGCCACGGAAGTCCACTTGTATTAATCTGAGGCGGTTATACACTATTTTGCAGCTGCGGTGTCCGGTGGGATCTGGGGGGGCGACGGTCTCTCTGGATGCCGCAAAAGCGTTTGGGATTTGTCGCCCTGATTGTCCCTTACAGCGTCCTGGGATTTGTCGCCCTGATTGTCCCTTACAATGGACTTCCCAATTCAAATACTTAGGTATCACAATCTCTAACAATGTTAGATTTTTGTCCTCTTAATTTAGCACCCATTATTGCCAATCTGGAAGTCAAGATGAAGGTATGGAGTAGGTTGCCCCTTACAGTTATGGGTAGAGTCAATTTACTTAAGATGACAGTGCAACCTAAATTACTTTATGTATTTCTTCAATCGCCCCTCCCGATAAAACAAAAAAATTTTCATAAACTAAACTCACTCTTTGTCTTCTTTGTATGGGGAGGTAAGCGAGCCAGGATAAACAAAGAAAATTTATGAAGACCTAGAGAGAGAGGAGGTATGGCGCTCCCGAGTTTATATCTGTATTATTGCGTGGCTCAGCTATCGCATTTGAGGGACTGGGTTATGGGGATTTACATTGGACCCTGGTGGAGCAGGCGGGATTTAATCACTCACCAGCACAGGCCTTGTTATCGGGCTACTATCCCTGTAGCTCTGCACCCCTTATTCTACAGGCGCAGAAGGTATGGAGGTGGGAGCATTTTTTATTTGGGGGTAAAAATATTGATCCGGCTACCCCGTTGTGGCGAAATTCTCAGTTTCCTCATCTCAAAGACTTTGCAGGTTCAGGGATTTGGCGTAGGTGGGAGGTGGATACTTTTCATCAACTATTTGGGGAGTCAACTCTTAAAACCTTTGCACAGCTTAGGGCTGAATTCTCACTTCCTGAGTCCATGTGGTTTAATTATTTTAGACTTAAGCATGCGGTTATGGCTCAGTTCGATCACTCGAGCCCTCCTCTATCAGTGTCTCCAGTTAGAACGATGCTATTGGATGTTGGTGAAGAGCATGTGATTTCTGGTATCTATTCGTCACTCCTTGCGGCTATGCCAGAAGCATCTCTAGAGCGTATTAGGTCGCAGTGGACTGAGGATCTAGGTCCACTTGCTGATGAGGAGTGGGAAGGAATTTTGGGCAGCTCCAAGGGATTGACTGCTAGCATCAGGCATCAACAAATTCAAGTATACATAATTCATCGTGCATACCTTACGCCTGCTAGGTTGGCTAGGATTAACGGCTCCCACTTAAATATTTGTCCCAAATGTGGGGGGGAGGATGCTGATTTTATTCATTTACTCTGGGTGTGTCCGCAGGTGCAGAGGTTTTGGAAAATGGTTATTAATGTTATTAGGCACACTGGGGTAGTTCTCCCAACTAGTTGCCCAAAATGGTGTATATTTGGTATAGGTCTTGAGGATCACTTTACTCAAATTGAACAAAAATATGTGAAATTCTTATGTATGTGGGCTAAGGTTTGTATAGCCCGGTTCTGGTGCTCACCTGCCCCTCCCTTGCTTGGAGACTGGCTACGGGTTGTAAATACCTCCTTGAGTCACGAGAAGTTCACTTACGCAAATAAGGGCCTTCCACATAAATTCCATAAGATTTGGGATAACTGGCTGAATTCTGAGTTTTATGGAGGTTCTTCTTATGAAGACCCTCTTACTGATTAGCGTCATGGGTTCCAATAGAGGGGTGCATTTAAGTTGTTGCATGTTGATGTTATAAGCTAATGTTTGTATTTATCTGCATTATACGTTTGCCTTGTATATGTTCTCAACACTGGTTGCGCGCAATCAAACAAATTGGTCTACTAATTGAATGTGATGTGATGTACTGTATCTGCAATTTGTAAAGACGTTTCTTAATTTTGTATTGCTGTCTGTCTATAAAATTCAATAAAAATCATTTGAATTTAAAAAAACCATAACGCAGCCCTCCGGACTTTTGGTCAATATACCACTTCACCTATCCACTGCCATAAACCAGTAACAGACTATACCGTTCTATCTGTAAAATAAAACACAGAAACGTCTGTTACACATATTTGCGCAAATATGAGATAAGCCACCAGCCACCGTCAAGGCCTTTCTGCATATGGTGGTCCTAACTCTAACAATGAGAGTCCCAATGTTGGGTCATATATATATGTTTTTAAATTGAGAGCCAAACTTACCTCAGGAGACACCCCTTAAAGTCTTTTTAGCCTTATTCTTTTTCTTTTTCAAGGTATACTGCTCTTCAGAAATCATTCCTATAAATAGTCTAATCTCCACCTACCCAGACCTGTAGTTCAATTCCCATAGGTAGATTCCAAACACCCTCCCATTCTACAGTGGATGGTTTTAGAGTCACAATAAAATTATATAAGTAAATTAGTACAATGTATCTAATTGTACGCTATTATATGAGAACATTAATTTTTTAAGTGTACATTGCAGCCTTACTTTAAAACTTTAAAAAGGGAGCTGTAAAAGTGCATAAGCAAGGGCGAAGGACTTCTCACCATTAAAATCAATAAATAATTGTAGAGAGAAATGTCATACAAACAAATAAGAAATAATAAAACATTTCTAAAAACATTATAAAAACACAAATAATTGTAAAAGGATAAAACAAATGGCTATAAAAACCCTTTAATTCTAAAATAAGTTTAATTTGAAATTCATATTTAACCCCATGGGGTGCAAGGTGTTCAGTCTATAGATCTACCTAATTTCTGCACTGGATAGTCTATATCATCTTCTCTACAATTATTGGACACCTTCTCTATCACTACCATGGTGGTCATTGATGCCATACTACAAGTATGCGTTGATTTAAAGTATTTTTCAAAAGAATGGTTATAAAAACCATTTTTTAGATTTCTGCAATGTTCTGCTAGCCTTGTTCTTAAAGCCCTACCAGTTTTCACCATTTATTGATTTTTGCAGGCACATTCTAGCAGATATATACATTTTTTTGTGCTACATGTCATAAATTGGTTAATAGCAAACACCTCCTGTGTGGTTCTTGGCTGTAATTTTACTTAGCTGTTTATTATGTGTCCTACACACTAGACAAGTAGATAAAATCCCTTGTTCTTAATGGTTACCGATGCAGGGGCCTGTTTAATAAAGGCACTCTAAGTCAGGCTGTTCCTCTTAGCTCTGGTATAGATGAATTTAGGTTTAATGAGGATAGCTTCTTTCAAGAGAGGATCCTTTCGGAGGATGTCCCAATTTTGCTTTATTACCCTCTCTATCTATTTATGTTGTACATTATATTCAGTAATAAATGCAAGTTTAAAATCTGTTTAATCAGAAATAGTTTTCTACTTACTTTGTAATACTTGTGCCCGTTATAAAATGTGTACCTCTCCTATAGCTCTATGCAGATCTTCTTCTCTGTACCCTTTCTCCATAAATACATTTTTTATTTATTTATGGAGAAAGGGTACAGAGTTTGTTCTAAATATTCTAATTCCTTTGTACAATTTGTCCTTATCCGAAGCAACTTTCTTTTGGAAATATTTTAAAACCATTGCTTATCATGGCAGCTGTTAATATGTGTAAAATAGTTACTGTCTGTGGGCTTTACAAAATGCTTAGTTTTAAAACTTTGATCTTCCATTTAAATGGCTAAGTCTAGAAAGTCCACAGATTAATGTTTTTATTATTGTCATTTAGGCAAGTGCAAAATCTATCTAGTTCCTCCTGGAGGCCAGACCATATGAAAAATACATCATTGATGTATTTAATCTATAATAAAAGGTACCATGTCCACCAATGTTCTTTCCACACTTTCTCCCCCTCCCATGCTGTCATGAATAAATTAAAAAAATCGAGGGCGAATTTCGCCCCCATCGCCATGCCCGTTAGATGTAAATCGTAAGAGTCTTTAAAGAAAAAATAATTGTTGGATAAAATAAACTTAATACTATCCAAAATAAAATGTTTTGAGCGTTAGCTTCCAAAAAACTACCTACTGCAATCATGTCTTCTGTGTGCTTAATACTAGTATAAAGGGAAGTTACATTCACTGTTACTATTGTAAGCCATTGTTGCCATAAGACTTCTTCCAATTTCTTGATAACGGACAATGTGTCTTTAATATAAGACTTAGTGGTAATTACTAAAGGTTGCAACAAACTATCTACTATTTCTGATAGTTTGGACGTAATAGAATCTATGCCCAATAGAATAGGATGACCCAGGGGATTCTTCTGATCCTTGTGTATTTTTGAGAGTACATATAATACTGCAATTGAGGAACTGGCTGATTTTTGCATTC